>PVJD01011940.1:0-42919 GCA_004026545.1 Mormoops blainvillei | reverse complement strand
TTGCATATATTCCCACTGCGAGTTGAATGACATCTGTGCCTTTAGGTGTGCTGCGTTTTACTGTATTCCTATCATGACAGAGCAACACTGCTCAGCATTTAACGTGAGGACCTAATTAAAAGGCAGATTTTGATTCAGTGGCTCTGGGGTGGCGGCCTGAGTACCTGGATTTCCAACAACCGCCCAGGTGACGCCAGCACTGCTGGCCTTGGGCCACCACTTTGGGCAGCAGTCTCTAGAGCGGAGATGCCCCACGTGAGGGGAAGGAATGTTGGGAAACATGCTCATCAGGCTTTCACTGGAAACATTTAGAGGAACTTGTCAAGCTGTAGAGTTTTCTTACTCCTGGAAGAATCTCACATGCCCTTCTCTGCCTCCTAAAATCAGTGCTGACGAGAGCCTTGAATGCTGATCAGAGTCCGGCCACATCCTCCACGTGCTTTGGGACAGAAAAGGATTGAAGCCCTGGCTGGCGTGGCTCTGCTGGGTGGAGCTCTGTCCCGTAAACTGAAAGGTTGTGGGTTTGATTCCTGGTCAGGGCACAAACTAGATTGCAGGTTTGGTCCCCTCTAAAAGCAATGAAAACAATGCGCTCAGCTGAGGATTAAAAAAGAAAAAAGAAAAGAAAAGGATTGAAAATGACTGATCCAGCAGTTCGGAATAAGTTCATAATATAATACTAAAGAACAGTTTGAGGCCTGCATGGCAGTGTCCATGCTGAGGCAGAGGAGAAAGAAAACATAAAGACAGGGAACTGAGGGGAAAAGAGAGAGCGGAGAGGAGAAAGGTGAGAACACTTGGAGGAAAATCACCAGTTACATGTGGCGGTGATTGACAGGATGGCACCCAGGTTTCTGGGAAGAGCCAGTCTCCTGTCACTACAGAGCACAGTTTGAGAAACCCCTCCTGTCCAAAATGCCCCTTTCCTCATTTCATTATGGGGCCTCAGATTACAGCTCTGATTCAGAGCAGCCTCTGAGGTGGTATGCTTCGGCAGTTGGCTTCTCCTGTCCTCTAGCGACTGCAGGGTGAATGCTTTGAGCTCCGTAAAAATAATCTTTCACCTTCGCTTTAATCTTTGACGTAGCTGTTCTAGATCTATCTTGTCTCTGTTAGCTTGACGAATGCATCTGTTTGATTGGAAAGAGTGAGGGGGAATGGGGTAGTCAAATTTCTTGAGTTACTTTGTTCCTGAGACCTGTACGTGTGCAAATAAAGCATACGCACAGGCACACACCTCTCATCTCCTCTTGGTGGATTGTTGAAAAAGGAAAGCTGCCTCTTCTTCTCCCTCCTCCTCCTCCTCCTCTCCTTCTACTTCTCCCTTCCTCCTCCTCCTTCTTCCTCCTCCTTCTTCCTCCTCCTCTCCTTCTACTTCTCCCTTCCTCCTCCTCCTTCTTCCTCCTCTCCCCTCCCCCTCTCCTCTCCCCTCCCTCTCTCCTCCCCTCTCCTTCTTTCTCCTTTCTCCTTTCTTCCCCTTGTTTTAAACAAGCACAGGCATTGCTTTTGTAATTCCTTGTTTGAAAAGACAGCTAGGTGAAAATGCCTTAGGTGGATTACAGAGGCAGATGCCAGATGGACGACGGAGGGCATCAGGTAGCTTATGAAATACAAATGGTATTGTAAATTCGTTATTGCTTCTTCAAACCCTCCATAAAATGAAACCTTATTGGAGGCCCTGGTAATAGAGATAGTAACAAGGGCAATGTTTGGGTCAAGGGCACTGTAACTGGAACATAATAATGAAGACATGATCCCAGATTTTGAGTTCCCAGAGAAGTCCTCATTTCAAAATGCAGTAAGCCAACAGCAACTGCCCCAGATTTATTTGATCAGGCCTTCTCAACTATCTTGTGGTCATGTGCTCTCGTATGGAGCGGCTGGGTAAAGCACTGAAACTCACTAGCACAACCGCTGAGGGGTTTGTGCCACTGTATCTCTGATAGGGGTTTTCCAGTCCTTACAGATGTATTTGCTCTCACCAGCTCCCTGGTGTGTGTGGTTCCATCTGGATAGAATCTGTGCAATTTATCACGGAGTTTTAATGCACTTTCCCAGGTTATTGATTCATTAATTTCTGTGTTTCCAACCTACAATCTATGGCAGTTTTCCTCCTCGAAAAATTGTTTTTTAGCCTGGTACTCTACAGGAGAAGAGTGTAGACCGTTAGTCACAGTCATTTCCCTATTGATCATTGCTCTGCGTTTTAAGGCTTTGTGGAGAAAGCTAATAGGAGCAGTATAAGATTGTAGCAGTTATTGATATTTACAGAGCCTTTGACTTCATGGATAATAGACGTTATGGTCTATTACCTGTTACGGTCTATTATCAGGAACTTCTCATTGAACTCAGGCTTCTAATGCTTCTCCACAGCTTCGTCTTAATACTATTAGCCAGGCCCTCCCATGAGGGATCAGAGATGAATTTAGCACCCTTTCTTCTACATTTGATTCTAAATGACTCGCTTTGGGATCAGTTGAATGCATGTTCCTCACCACACAGAATTAAAATATAAGTATTTTATTGTCTTCTATATAGATACCATGGTTCAATTTTTCCCTAACCCTGAAGGACTTCGAGTCAACCAGTCTTTCCATTGCGCTACAGTGTCTGTGGAAAAAGCATTGGAGATAAACTATTTTAGAGTTTGAATCATGCTTTTTAGTGTATGTACTTGAGAATATACTTTGTTTTTATCATTCATCACTATATTGCTTGTATTGCTGGTCAACTTATTAAGTTCATTCATCACAGTGCTTTCTCTGTCATATTCTAGGGAACACATAAAAAATTAGGGTGAAATTAGCCTATTACTATTAGATACTAGTTTAAATTATTGACTCATTGGTGTTATTGTTGATTTTATTTATAGTTTTCTACCCTAATAGCTATAAACAATTTTAGTCCAAATTTTCTAATTTAAAAAATTCAGTTTGAGATGTTTTATATTAAATTTTCCTCATTTTTCTAGAGAATATATTTGTGGAAAGAAATATAAGAGCTTATATTTCTGCATCAATTTTGGGGCTGGCCAAAGTTTTCCACTTACATAGTGCTTAATTTTTTTCTTTCTGCCCAATATAAAAATTGGAGAGTAATTCTTTTCTTTGCTCGAATAAGGAATTTAATTCTCAAAACAAATAATTCCTATGCACATGGAGAACTCTGCTTCATTGAGTTACAATAAGTAAAATTATATGAAATAAAAGATACAAGTCAATTAGTTTTCATGATAAAGAACTAAGTTTGAATTGGATCTTCATAGAACACTTATGACTTTTTCTCACTTCTTACAAAAAATCATCTTCACTTATGATTTTCCATAATTAGTTTGTAGACAGCATTCACTGAAAATAAAGGCATGTGAAATCAGAGAGCCATAACTTAAACTTCAGTTGAAACAAAAATGCATTATCTTTTAAAATAAACATCACAGTGTCAGCATGGACTGTTAAAAAAACTTCTTCGGGTTTTAAAGTAGCAAGTTGGGAATGGCACTCTAGCTTCTCAAGCAAAGGACCATGAAGGGATAAGTAATTTTCCTAAAATCTTGACAACCTCCCAAGCCAACTCGGATCCATGCAGGGCCTAGCTAAGTTTTCCCCCTGAGCTCAGTGCATGGGCCACAGAGAAAGTATGAAACAAATCCTGGTTCCAGAGGCATTCCAGCTGCAGCAGGAAGCCAAGATTGCAACACACACAAAGACCGTAGACAGCCCAGGTCCCCTTTTGGAGCAAGACAAAGAAAACTACAAATAAAAAAAATTGGAAACCAAAATGAATAATTACCCCTAGAAAAGGAAATTCTCATACATTATCGGAATCGTGGAGATGTAGATGCCTTTCTCCTGAGGACTTTCTAGGCAGTTTCCAGAACTGCTTCCACAGAACTGCTTCCACAGGAGTGCTTCCTGAGCGCAGCCAGGATGCCCCTCCCGACCACGCCTGGAGCACCCGGTCGCTCAGAGGCGTCCCAGCTTGCGCGGGCCCCTGTGCCAGGGAGGAATTCTGGGCCTTCGGCCTCGCCGGCTCCCCAGGGCCTCGGCCTTGGCATACCCCTCATCTGCACAGGCATTAGAAAGCTGGAAAAGGCACCAGCAGGGCCAAGGAAGGCATTAAACGCTCCAGATATTATATTTGGAATTTCTTCTGTGGTCACCTATTTTAAACCCGAAGAGTGAGGGTGTAGGCTGAAGAGGCTGGGCAGTTCTTCCTCTTTTCAACACCTACCACTTGGGCCTGCAGTGCGATGAGGTGATTCAGAGCGCGAATAGGGCCGTATGAGTGTGGATTTCTGTAGCCAAGAGTAAGTACCTGCTTCTCTTTTTAAAAAAAAAAAATGAAGGCCCCATTTGGGGGTGTACTCAAGAATATACTCTGTACTCGGGAATAAGACACGGAGGAATGTCGCAGACCAGGCAGGGCGGGCCTTTCCCTCTTATGTAATCTTGAACTCTCCAAATGACTCCATAGGTAGTGGATTCTACCTACGTCTCATTTCCTATGGACCCCACGTGGGAAATTCCTGCCTTTATTCATGCATCTGGTATGTATTGAGCCCCTTTGATATGCTACACACTGCTGTAGCCCACTGGGACTGGTAATGCAGACAACAGCTGAAGCCGCTTGCTCTCACAAGGACCCAAGCGTGCCATGTGTCAAGCAGTGAGTGCAAAAAGGGAAAACAAAGGAGATAGGATGACGATGCAAATGTAAGCAGGAGGGTGTTTGGCGGAAGAACATTTCAGTCAAAGGGATCAGAAAGTGCCACCACCCTCTGTCTTCGGAGGCCTCTGTGGCTGGGGTGGCGAGGGGGAAGGGAAAGGCAATGAGATCAGGAAGGCAGCTAGAAACGACATTATAGGGGGCCTCGCAGGTCAAAGTCAGGGACCGAGAGGAGACTGAGCGGAGGCGGGCAACAGGATCTGACCTGGGTTTCAAATGGGCCCGTCTGACAGCTGTGTGGGTGCAGGGAGACCAGTGAGGAGGCCAGTACCAGAGTCCACATGAGAGACTGTGGAGGCTTAGGTCAGGGTTTTGGTAATTGGGGATTTCAAGAATCGGTTGGATCCGGTGTTCTCTGACTTAGCGTCTGGAATCCCAGCTGTAAGGAGACTTACAACTTTTCAAGGAAGTTAATCTTGGAGCCCTCCTGTCTGCTATAGCAGCATTTAGCCCTGTGCAGTGTGGGCCAACTGCATTGCTGAAATGGAGATCCCCTGGCCTGGCCTAGATCTCTGTGGAGGACCTGGCCAAGGAGGCCCAGGACCGTGAGGTTAAACACTCCGCATGCCATTCCCCAGCGGGGCAATTGTGAACCGCTTCCTGGTCCTAAAGAGAGAGAGTTGAACCCTTGCAAAGGTCTGTGTCTTGTTAAACACTCTAAGCCCATGCCGCAAATCCCTGCAGGCCAGATTGAGAACATATTGTGAGCTTAATAATGAGAATTGTGAAACCTCACTGTGTTTGTCTGCGCTGCAAATGTGGGACGCCTCCGGCAAGCTGTCACATTTCAGCCTTATCGGGGGCTTCATGAGACTCTGTCATTTTTAGATTGATTTTTATATTACAGAACCTTCTGGGTAAACTTGATTTTTAGCCTTAGATTAGAGATTATAAATACTAACATATGGGCCTAGAGCTTTCTTAAGCTTGTGTCTATATGGGCCCCAAAGTGTGAAGCTGTGTGTTTAAGAGATGAGAAAGGAAATCTGGCATAACTTTCTAAGGCTATCCTGCTTTCTAATTTGTTAATAAGTGAGTACTCTCACTTAGCAAACAATTAATGTGATAAAATAGATTTCCTTGGCTTCCAACACAGAAAATGATGCTTCGAGATGAGGCGGTAAGAATTGAAGCACAAAACAGTAGTTAATAGTGTTTTTCTATCTTGCTTTCTTCCTCTCTACTACTTTCTTTCTTACCTCATACTTAATTGTTTCTGTAGATGAGTGAATATTAAACTGTTTCTCTGAAGCTTTTTGCCATTGTTTGCACTTGCAATGGAGTCAGGGTGTGAATGTCATGTAGGATTCTGAGTGTTCCCACTGTGTCACACACACAGTACGTGTATTATGTGTGTCCTTGAAATTACAAGTCTTAATGGCTTTCTGGCAAAGCATTGTGACACTATGCTGTATGTTATAGAACCATTTCTTTACTGCTTGCCACTTGGAGGTGAGTTTTTTCAGTCCTACACTTAGAGCAGTAAACATCTAAACATCTTCATATAAATTACTTCATTTGGGTTTTTTTTTTTTAATGGAAAGGTTCCCAAATGTAAAATCCCTGGACTAATTTGTAATAAGAGATTTTAAAAAATTGTAACTTATTGCTAGATTGTTTCTTAGACAAACTTGAGCTGCTGTTCCATACCACACCATGGAAAATATTTCCTCTTCATCTTAGCAATATAAAATTGAAGCACTTTGGCAGTTTAATAGATGGGGCTCACCCTATTATTTAAATCTTTTTATCATCTTTTTTGTGATTAAAATAGGATACTTGTAAAATTGGGACATGAATGTAGGGCAGAGTCAGAGTGACAGCTTTCCTGCAAATGGCTCTCTGGCTCATAACTGTGATTTTTCGGCCTCTTTGGCCCATTTTGCAAGACGCTTCCTGACCAAATGGAAGTTCCAGATACTCCACCAGGCGTTGCTTTGTGGAGAAGTTCTGCTACTGGGCAGAAGGGGGCACTGTTTGTTTGCGCCAAGTCAGGACAAACCTGTCCGACCCATTTTGGAGAGAGCGGTCGCAGCCCGAGACAGCCCTTCCCTTTGCCGAACGATGACTGCTTTGCTGACGGCCCGCGCTCCAGCCCTGCCTGATGCAATCTGTTAAGCACTCAGTTCGCTGCTATTCACGGAGCTTACAGAGCTCCAGCTACCCTCGGGGGTCGGGGGGGCGGACACTGAGGCCGCTGACGCCAAGGACTTGGCACCCAGGCAGGCACCTGCCTTGCAAGGGAGTGCTGGTTTACCCCTGGAGACACCCCAGCCCCTGTGCTGTGCTAGCAAGGCTCCGGGAAACTACCAGGTTAAGATGAATTAGCTTTTGATGAGTGGGGAAGGCCAGGGATTTAGAGGGGCTGGAAGAGCAACCAGACTGGGAATGTAAGTTCATTTTTGCTAAAAGTGGGAAACGCTACCAAAGATTTGCAGGCCAATTATATTTCTTCTTTTATTTTCCCCTTTAAAAAGTCACCTAGGACATGCACAAATGCAATACTAGTGCAAAAGGTTAAATCTTAACACAGAGAGCTGAGTGACCCTTAAATTCTCCCTTTTACCTTCTTCTTCTGCTCACGTCCTTTCCTCAAAGACCACCCCGGTACAGTCTGATGATCTTGTGCACATATGCAGGTTCATGTGCCTATCTTTTTTCCGACGACAGTGGGTTCTTACCATGCATGCTTATCCTGTGTAACGACCTGTGATATAAATGATCATGAATTACTTAGCCACTACACTCACGAGAGAGATTCAGGCTGATTTCAGTTTTCATTATTACAAATAACGCAGAGTGAATGTCCTTGTGTGTGTGTGACTTTGTGCACAGCCTTGGTTGTTCCTGTAGAATGAATGCTAGATGTGAAACGGCGGGGTCAAATTTTATGTGCATTTAAAATTTTTATAGATATGGTCAAACTGCCCCCCCCCCAAGGGGGGCTCTCACTTCTTAAGGCCGTTGATCTGAATCAGGTGGTACCACAGGCAACCGGCTCTGCAAAAACACAGCCCACAGTCATGAACCCTTCTTTTTAACAGCTAGTCATTTGTTCCCTAACTGGGGGCTTATCTCTCCCCACTACACACTGCAGGGGGTTTTTCTGTCCCGTTGTGGGCTGGAGGGGAGAGATCTACCTCCAGACTTCGGTGGTGGCGAGGAAACTTCCAACGGAAGAGGCTGGTGTAACTGTGGAGGGGGTTTAAAACCAGGGGAATGTCATGGGAGAGGTGTCCCAAGGTAGAGATCTCTGAGACACCAAAGAGGAACCTCATTTAGCAAAGATGCCAATTGGCACCTGCTGATGGGCAGGGGCTTCACTTTTAACCATCTGCAGGGCCCCAAAGTGCAAAGAAGCATCCCCGCCATGTCAGAACTGTGCTCTCTCCTCACCTCCCCTCATCCCATACCTCCTCTTCTCCCATCCCTGCCTTCACGACAGCAGAATCAAGTGTGGGGCAGGTGAGTAGGGGACAGAGAGCAGGAGGACTGGAGCACCGCCACCCTCCCCTGGCGCCGCCATGGGAGCCGGGGGAGGGAGAATACCTATGCTCAGTGACAGAGAGAAATTCAGAGGTGTGATCCTTAGACGAGATCGGAGTCCAATTCCTGACTGAGATTGTGATAGGGAGTCAGGAAGGCCCTATCATCTGAGAGTTGCGAGGAAATCAGAGACTTCTCCAAACCTTCATTCAGACCTGGCCTCCCACTGTGCAGCCGACAAAGCATGGTTCTCAGTCCTAGCTGCTCTTTTGTGCCGTGGGGGACCTTTGCAAAAACCCCAAGGCCCAGGCCATGCCCCAGGCCCAATAAATTAGAATATTTGAGAGTGCATCAAAATTGTTAAAGCCCCCCACGTGGTTTCAATATGCAGACAAATGGAGAGAGATAGCAATGAAGTTGCATTTTGATCACAGTCAAGAGACTGTTCCCTATACTGGGAAGACTTTGGTGTATGTACTAATCCTAGGGTCTTTGTAACCTTTGAACTTCTTCGAGAGCTGACAGACAAATTAAAGGTTTAAATTTTAAAAATATTTATGTCATCTGTTACTTAACTCTACAAAAGACACTCTTTTCAATCTATGTATAGACTAGCATGTAAACTGTGTGTGCCATTGAGGACTGAGACGGGTGTCTGCAACCCAAGCTGATAAAGTTGAAAAAGGCCTGTGGATTTTCTAAATAGGCTGTAGTGGGATGAGTTTTTGATTAAGTGTATAACGGGACCTACTCTAACTTACCAGTATATATCCAGCTGGATAAAGTTTGAATGCCATTGGGCTTCAGGAGCACTGTTGCAAGTTTGCTGGGTTTGGCTGTCTTGCTTCAATAGCAAGAAAAGACTTGGAGCTTGAAAGTTACAGCTTGGCAGAAAAGGCAAGAGACTCACTTGTGATTTTTTTTTTTTTCATACCAACCTCCGCCCTCACCGTGTTTGTTGGTTCCCCGAAGCTAAGTGTTTGGACCGATGGCATCGGAATCACTTTGGGAGCCTGCGGAAAGCATCAGTTTCCTGGCCGGGCCTCAGCCCTCTGGAGCCAGCTGTTGTGGGGGGTCCCAGGTGGTTCTGAGGCCCAGCCAGATTGGGGTAGTCCTGGCAAATGCCAACTGGTGATGAGACCTTGGACTAAGTATAAAACCTGCAGTGGGGAGAGATAAGTCCTCAATTAGGGAATAAACTGCTAGCTGTTAAAAAAGTCGTTAATGACTGTGGGCTGTGTTTTTGCAGAGCTGGCAGACTACAGTGCCATCTGAGAGATTCCTCAGTGAATATTTTAAGTCATTTTAGGAGCCTTAGAGGGGGTTTCCTGCCCTTCAGGGGGTGGGGGAGGAGGTCACATGCAGAATTTTCACTGAAGTTTTCTTGGTCTGGTTGTATATTTAAATGATTAGTTTAGGGAACAGGACAGAGGAAGGATCCTGGGCTCAGCCATCTTATGGGTCATGAACTCCCTTCACATATTTTATGAATCTTTCATCATCTTTCTTTCATTGTCTTTCTCTAGTAAACACAGGGAGAGAGGGCTAGGCTTAGAGGCCAGGAAGTTATAAAATAAAATCCTGGTGCAGCTGCCCACTAGCTTTGTGAATTTGGCCAAGTTCCCTAACCTCTCTGGGCATCGGCGAATTCATCAGGCAAGGGGGACTACCTCCGTGCTGGTTGTGTGAGGACTAAATGAGTTGACACACTTCAGCATGCATGTAAATCAATGTTCCTGACTCCTGGGATACAATGATGCTCCCTCAGTAATAGCCGGAGCTTAAAGAACGGCCCGGTCAGTCAGTTTCATGGGATCTCAAATCGATGAGAAGTGCTAAAATGTTTCTGGAAATGTCCTAAGACAGAGAAAATTGTGGTTACAAGAAGCCATCTCGGGGAGTATTTTCTGTGGTTGGGAGAAATTCTTTCATAAGCTACCTGGAATGGGAGTGGAGTGGAACAGCGTTGGTGTTGATAGGCGAGACCACACCCCCCTCTTGGCCTGAGATAGTCTCAGTTGGTGCCTGTTGTAACAGCACCCCTGTTCACTCTCAGAAGCTTGCCAGGTTGGAAACTAAGCCACATGGCCGTCCTATCCAAGGGCCATGCTCGAGGAACAGTCAGCGGTCTCCGAACCACCTTCCGAGGGAGCAGAGTCTGCACACCTGGGGCTGGAGCAGAACCGCCCGGATCCTGGAGCCGAGGCCGAGCATTGCCCCTCGTACCTTTCCCCACGTGGCACCCAGTCCTTCTTCTAGATGCACATGGAACAGAACAGTAGCTTGAGGAAGCGCTAACAGGCTTCTGACTCAGACTGGCTCCTGTGTGACAAGGCGGGAGAGTCATTTATGGGGGAGGGGGATGGGCTAAGCATGGGAAGCCCAGACGTTAGTCTTCATCACTATTCAACCTGTCTCTGACTCATGTTTCTCAACCACTTCTAGCTGTTGTCATGGTACGTGCCTCTCTTAGGCTCCAGCTCCCCTCTAATCACCCACTCGCTGGCAATGAGATCACCCCACTGAATAACTGGGTTTATAATAAAAGTAAGCCCTGAGTGATTACCCAGGTGATTCTTCTGTGAGTTACAATGAATGCATTCTTGGACACTTTTTGGTTGCTCTGATCCTTTCCGCATTTCAGGAATTTCCCAAATACTTGAGGCAGCTGGGTAAGTGTGGGGTAGCTGTATTGGTAAGGTGTGGCTGAGGCTTAAAGTTGCCCTCGGTTCTGTGACAGAGCCAGGGTCATGGCCGTGTGGCCTCTCCTGTTTTCCATCTGTGGTCAGTCCCTTGATAACCTCTTCTGGTGTCATGAATTTCATACCGTCTCCCTGTGGATGACTCCCCAGTTAACGCCCTCAAAATTGGCCTCTTTCCCGAACCCTGGATTTGTTCACACAGGTGCATATTCGACATTGCTCCTTTGGTGGCTAACAGGCATTTCGAGCTCAATACGTCCCCAAATCAGTCTCTTCATCTTCCTCCTAATCCGTTCTTCCCGAAATCTTCTCCACCTCATCACCGAGAATTGCATTCGTCCAGTTGCACAGGCGAAGAACCTTTGGGCCGCCTCGGGCTCCTCCCTCTCACTGGCGCTGCGGCGTCAAATCCTGCCGGTTCTCTGCCTTTAACACGCATCCACAGCTCAACGGCTTCATAGCATCTCCTTCGCTACTGCTTGGTTCTAAGCCAGGTTCATATCTTGTCTAAATTATCTCAGTAGTCTTCTTTTTTTCTTTCACTTCCTTTTTTCTTTTCACTCTCGGTCATCTTAGAGTTGGAAGAAATCCTATCGCATAGAATTCAGATTGTGTAACTTTTTTTCTCTACACAGAATCCTCCAAGGGTTTCACAGTTCCCTCCGAGTGAGAGCCAGAGCCCTTACAGTGACCTAAAAGACTCGATGTGACCCATCCTCTCCACCCTCCCACCTGCCCATTCCGCCTCTGTAGGGGCATCCGCGCAGGGGCTCTGCTCCGCCCCGACTCTGCCAGCTGCATGGCCTCCGTGCTGCTCAGAACATGACCTGCATTTCCACGGGCTGACTCCCACCGGCCAGCCCCCACCCTCGTGCTTGTCCTGGCCCTTGCCTCTGTCCGAAATGCCTTCCTTTGGCGTGCCCACTGGGCTCATTTCCCTCCCCTCGTGTCCTTACTCACAGGGCTCCCCCGGCAGGGAGGCCGGCCCCGCCCCTCAAGCTGGGCGCACCCCTCTCCCTCCTCCTTCCCTTCTTTGCTTTTTCTTTCTCTCAGCACTGATCGTCGTTTCACACGCTTTATATTTCACTTTTCTTTTTTTTAATAAAATGCCCGTGTTCCTCAGTTTGAATGTCAGCTTTGAGGGCAGTGATTTCTTTCTTCTCCCTAGTCTGCCTGGGCGACTGCTCACAGTGGCCCAGTGTGGAAAGGCAGCCGGCACTCGGGAGTCCCGCAAGCGTATCCGCTGAGGGAGTGAAGGGGTCCTGTTGGCATCAGCTGAGATTCAGTGAGCGAGGCATCAGCAGCAGGGCTTAGTGACAAACTTTATCACTGATGTGTTTTTCTGTTACCCTGTATTTTCTTACTTTGAATGATGTTGAATGAAAGGATCTTCAAGGGTTCTCTTGCTGGCTAGCCCAACTTTTCTCTTTGGGTGGGCTTGGGCCCCTTTCTAGCAAGTATTATTAATATATCTGTTATTCTTGTTTTGGGTTGAGTTGTGCAGGGAGCTAATATGATAGGAAACCTTTCCTTTCCTTTCCCTTCCCTTCCCCTCCCCTCTCCTCCCCTCCCCTCCCCTCCCTTCCCCTTCCCTTCCCTGTCCTTCCCTTGTTTTGGTAGCATCCCCGATCTGCTTCTTTGGGTTAACCGAGCCTGCCTGTCCCCTTGGAGCACTGCCAGGGTCAGTCCTGTCCCCTTTGGCACGCGAGCATGAGATGGGCTGGTGCCGTGCCTTGGGCAAAGAGCATGCCATGCCGCTCCTAGCCATGCTCATGCCCAGCAAAACCCCTGTCTTCCCTAGGTGTGCAGGACTCTCAGAAAGGAGTAATAGACTAGTTTGGATAAGTGGCTTAGGAGCCTTTTGAAAGGGAAGGGACTGAATTTCTCATCTAGAGACAGCTAACCTTATCTATAAAGGGACAGATGCTAAATATTTGGGACTTGCTAGCCAAATGGTCTCTGTCACTATAACTCAAGAAACAACACCTCTGCTGTTATAACATCAGAGTGGCTGTAAACAATACTTCAGGAAATAAGCATGGTTATACTCCAGTAAGACTGTATTTACAGACACTGAACTTTGAAATTCATTGAATTTTCCCGTGTCATGAAATATTCTTCTTTTGATATATATATTTTTTTAACCATTGAGAAACGTGAAAATCATTTTTAGCTCATGGGTCACGTGGAAGG
Source organism: Mormoops blainvillei (assembly GCA_004026545.1). Classification (NCBI taxonomy): domain Eukaryota; kingdom Metazoa; phylum Chordata; class Mammalia; order Chiroptera; family Mormoopidae; genus Mormoops; species Mormoops blainvillei. The sequence goes on along the minus strand of PVJD01011940.1, from coordinate 29,813 downwards.
AGACGGCAGCACCTGTGTTTGTCGATTGTTGCTTTACTTCTTGATTTTCAAGACAGAAGACAGCCCAGGGTCCCACTGGTCGAGGGAGAGGCTTGCCCCAGCATGCAGGAAGGGGCGCTCTGCTCTGAGAAACACTGGCCATTGCTCTTGTGCGAGAGGGAAGCGTAGCCCGGGGTCCAGGTGTGGGCCAAGCTGTGGGCTCTGCAGGGCTTGGCAGCATGGGGATGGTCACGGTCTCCGACGCCCGCTCTCTGGGTTGGTAGGGCCAGTGATAAGAGACGGGCCAGCGCTCCGATTGGGCATCCTGATGTCTCTCTGCTGGGCATTTGGGAGATGGACCAACCCTCTTTGAAGTCTTTGTGCAATTTGGGATGGGGCTGGGGAGAATTCCCTAAAGGGACTTCCTGGTCTTCCTGCAAATGTCCTTATATAGGGTCAAGCTAATCCTATTTGTAACCTAAGCTAGTGAAGAGGGTCCCATCTCTTAGTCTTATCTTATTTCTCTTTAGTCCTCAGAGCCTCATAGCCTGGCACCTCCCGAGAGGTCACTAAGTAATGAGTGAGTTGAAGATTAAGAAACATAACCAGTGCCCATTCCTTGGTCAATGTTTTTTCAAGAATTTCCGGGATTAGAAGGAAAAGTTTAAATGTGTATTGAACTACCATGTTCAGGCATGCTGCCCTGGGCCATCACAAATATTACTTATCTGCTTTCAGCATCCCAGAAGGTGGATATACTTGTTTACAGGTGATAGGCAACCTGTCCAATGTCCTGTAGCTGAAAAACGGTGGAGTCCATTTTTTAACCCAGGTCTCTTTGACCCTTCTTCACTGTCACTAACCTTCAAACCGAAATCCGTCTGTCGTCGACCTGGCTGTTTCGCTGCTCATACCAATTCACATAATTAGTTTGTAACATATTAGTTTGTAGGTTTTGATAAGATACTTTAACATGTAATGGGCAGGGATGAGCAAAAGCAGGTTTACCGTTGTTCATATGGAAAAAGACATGCAGGTTTACAAGTATTGCAATAGCTTTGTTAGCTCTGTGTTTCATGCACTCACAGCTCTAAACCCACCTCGGCCCGCCCCTGTGTGTTCTTTTCAAGGGGTGAATTCTGCCTTCCTCGCCAACCTGAAATCTCTCTCCAAGCATCACAGACTCAGGTTTGAGATATACTTGAAGGATCACCGCCCCCAACCCCGCAGTGTCACTCAAACACCTTTCCTTTGCATCCGAACACTGAAAGCGTAAGACGCCTCTCATCTCCTTCTTCGTAAATGAGTCGCTCTCACCACCTTCAGCCGGTGCTCCCAGCCCGGACTGCTCACCTCGAGGTCGCCCCTGCCTTCCCTCTCCCTTCTCTCCCATCTTCCTTGTCCCAGCTTACCACGCTGTCTGGGCGGGGGGCCAGGCAGGACGCAGTATGGTGAGGTGTCTGTGCAGTTACAGAGGTGCCGATGTGTCCTCCCTTAGGGACTGGAGAGAAGATGCTGTCCAGGCTGAGTGGCCTGGCTGTGCCCTGGATTTCCTGGGCCGCAGCAGCATAAGGGGTAGCATGCCTAGGCAGTTTGCAGGCTGCTCACCAGGATGGGTTCATGCTACCACTCGATGTCATGTCTTCTGCTCAGATAAGGTGTTCAGGTAAGACCCACCAATACCAAGTATCTGTATCTAACAATACCAGAGGGTTGTTTCATAATGGATTTCATGAGGTCCGCTAAAGGACTTACTGAGAACATTGGAATTGTCCTCTTTCAAGAGAACTATGAATATTTTTGTGCACTTACATGTGACAAATGACAAAGGAAACACAGTGGGTTGAGATGTCAGTTTCTGATTCCTCGTCACTAAGAGACTGGCGATAACGCCTCCTTCAACAGTATGGCCAGGACCTACTTTTTGCTGGCGTGAATCCTTGCAGTGTTTCCCACTATTCTCGTTGCATGTGGTGTGGTTTTACTTCAGGGTGCTTTAACTGAACATGGATAGTTTTAAGTTTCTGAGTTCACTTCAGCTTTTCTTTTGCATCTCTTTTCACTTTCCAGGTATCTTTTGAACCAGAATGTCTCTTGATCTTTTGCGCTCCAAGGGTGGGAGAAGTTTGAAAGCCAGGAGTAGATGCGGAAAGTAGATCTCACACTCGCACAGCTACGTGCTGCCTCCTGTGAGCTGCTATGGTAGCTCCCCAGGCTGGCCTGGCTCAGACCCCCTCCTGCTCAACTTCTCCTTTCCATTCATGGTGGGGCCGATGGCAGCTACGGAATTGCCAAGCAGAGGGCCGGACTCGTGGCCAGAGCTCAGCAAGGGCCAGTTGCACCTGACCCTGCCCGGTTCTTCCGCAGAACTCTGGGGAACAATGAAGTGTGTGAGGCTGCACATGGGGACTCCAGCTGTGCACACAGGAGGGGGGCATTAAGTTCGGACCTGGGGGCGGCCTTGCTGCAAATGCTACTTATACACGTTCAGGTGGCCAGTCCTCCCCACGTCCCCAAGGTCATTTTAAGGAAACAGAGAGACGAAACTGGAATGTGTATCAAGAAATAGTAGGGTTCTGATGAAAAACCAATTAAAGCAGACAGATGGCCGACACACACTTCTGACTTTCTTTAGATTATTTCTTGGAGTTATTTTTATAGCACGTGAGGCAATGTCTGACAGCAGGCGCTAGCCGCCCTCATTTAGAGTGGGTCTAATACAGCCTTAGGTAGGGAAACAGGGATACTGACATTGTGTTTTGTCATTTTCCTATTAAGATGTCAAACATACTTTTTAACTGCATTTTTAATGATTTCAAGGGACAATTTATCAGCTCTCATCTCTGAGCTGTTAGCTCAGATTAGAACATCCTCTTCATGTCTTTTATAAACCAAGTGTTTCATGGAATATCAAGGACGTTATTCGTTTCAAATTATAAAATTTCAGTGAAATATGGGTCTTGTGTGCCATTACAAAGCATAGTTCTGAGATGAAATTACTTAATTGCAAACCAGAGCTCCAGGGACCTCATCCCAGCTGTACGGCTGAAAGAGCAGGGAGCCGAAGTCAGTCTAGATTTCTGGGAACATCGCTTCCTTATCAGGAAAGAGCGTTTAAACGGTGAGGGAGGGAAGAGCGCCCAGAGAGAGAAAACGTTGGAAGAACTTTGTTAAATTCTGACAGTTTTACCAGTTAATACTGTGACCCTTTATGCTATCAAGTACTGCACTGAAAAGCTGCAGAAAGTTTATGTAATGAATAAAGAAGCAAGTGGAATGGTGAGTAGGAAAGAGAAACACGGAAGCAGAAAAGTAGTTGGAGATGTTATTGAAGGGGTTTTAAGGAAGGATTTTTTGTGCGCGTGTGTGCAAAATACACCCAACACGTATAAAACAATTCGGGAAAACAGGTGGACGGGACTGACGAGGAAAAGATCACAGAGGGGTAATTCAGGAACGCATCGCACCCAGCGTGAGTCCTCTGGGATAGGTTAGCAAGTATCCACTTGAGATTATTTGGGGTTGGAGAGTCGACTGCAAAATGAGTTGGTTGAAACAAATATCTGGAAGGAAATACAGGGCTCTTTGAGGCTTACCTTTTGCTAACAGCCTGAGAACTAATTCCAGTGCTAAGAACAGTACTCTAAATATTTACTGAAAATAAGCACAAAAGATTGTAGGAATCTGTCCAGAAACAGGCCCCATCTGATTATTATGGTACATCATAGTTATTCTCTTATAAGCTTAGGATATCCTTAATGTACCTACTTTTGCAATCAAGTGATTTTCCTCTTTCACCATCATGCATTCGTGTCTCCACCTGAATATTTTGCTCTTTCTTTTCTTTGTACATCTCATTGAGTAACACTTGTGCAGTTCATTTGTGTACTTTTACATGGGAGAGATAACAGAATATAGAGTTTAAGACTGGGGTATAAAATTCATTTTTAGCAATGGTGACCTCTTCATTATGGTCAGGCTACAATTTTTAACTGGTATTTGAGGACAATGAACAATTTGGTAATCAGAGAATGTTAGCGTTGGAAGCACCAATGGAGCGCATCTATCTTAAATATATTATTTTAGAGACTCGATTCCACTCAGGAAGAACTTACTGACTCTGTGTCAGCACTGCATTGGCTACTGGGATCCAAACATAGAAAAGTGCAGGCTCGAAGTGGACCTGATGTATCCAAGGTTACGCGTGAAGCTAGATTCCTCCGCTTTGATCCACTCTCCACGTTCCCCTCCCGGCTCTACATCTCGGATGCCGTTCTCGCCGTTATATCAGTACGATTGCTAGTGTGTCGGCTTCTAATCGAGGTTCACTGTGGGGAACTCCGCCTAGAAGTCGGAGAGTAAGGAAGAGCGTGAGGCCAGGGCATTTATCTCCCCGATCCCTTCCCTTTGGGGTTACTGTGGGCTGGCTGCGTCCCTGGGCTGCCAAGGAGCCCTCTCCACACAATTGTCCCTCTCCGGGTTCTGGCGAGTGCACCCTCGCCTGGCTCCTCGTGCCGTAAGTGGCACCGCACACTTACCAGTCTCTGGTTCTTCCTCATTCCCGTGCTTCCCTCTCCTCTGCCCCATCTTTGTAAACAGTTCTTTAATTAAACTCTCCTGAAATGGCCCAATTTAGCATACCATCTGTTTTCTGTTGGGACCATGAGGGATATATAACCTATAGAATGACTTTCGGTTTGCTTAATTTGTAGTGCCCCTTGAGATGCTTGTAAACTGATTTTTATTTAAGGTTCACAGAGTACTGACTGGTGACGGAACTTAGCCATTTTAAGGCCATTGATAGCTGAGGGAATTGCAGTAGGGACCAGATGGCAGAGTCAAGACTGTGGTGGCTCTGGAAGTTTACATTCAGTTTGCTCACGTTAACACTGAAATAGCCATTGTCTCAATCACATTCTTGGATTCTGAATTCTATCAAGTGGATTTCTATCTGGTGACAGATACGTTTTTTTCTCTTTCTACTATAAACTCTACAGTAAAGGGTGAGTCATGGTGTTTTGACTGAATTACCCAGAGTGATTGGCAAAGCAGCAAAATGGGGACAGTGCCGGTTTAGAGCTGTGAAATAAACGGTGCCTTCGGAGGACTGCAGGGACCTTGATGTCTACCCTGCCCTCTAGGGGCCCATGAACCACTGGCTTATGGGTAAAAATCCTCCAAGCGTAGAGCGCGTTCCGGAGTTTAAGACGTTGATTCTTGTTCAGACTGTATTTTGATTGAGGATATTAACACTTCAAGCTATTGGTGATTAAAAATGACCTCGGGAGAGGGTGTTTTACACCTTTCTGAGAAAGTTTTGATTTGGGAACAGAGAGAAATCTGAGCGGTTTGAATCCCTGAATTGCTGTGGAAGTGAGAGAAGGGAGCCGTGGGAGCAAAAAAGGAGACTCTTTCATGTGGGGAAAGTGTATATTATAAATATTCCAGTCTTGGGAATAAGATATCGCTTAGAAAACACTGGAGAAAACACTCAGCTATAGAACCGGGTGCCAGGAATGCCTATGGGGAGAGCCACAAAGCGCACTTTGGGAGAACTGACCCTTTGGCCCCGGCCTTTGACATTTTAGTACGTGTGAGCGTGCGTTACAGTGAACAGGACTGAGTGGAGAGTTAATACTAGTATTTTTTGACTACTTGTTATATGCTAGGCAGTGTCCTAAGTATTTTACGTTTATTAATTCATTTGATCCTCATAACAATTCCATGAGGAAGATGCAGTTGTTGGTCCCTGCGTAAGTTTCTCAGGGCTGTCACAACAGTGTCACCAAGTCACCAACTGGGTGGCTTAAGCAACAGAAATTCATTGTTTCGAAGTACAGCAGCTAGAAGTCTGAAACTAAGGTGTTAACAGAGTGTGGTTCCTTCTGAGGGCTATAAAGGAGAATCTCTTCTGGCATTCTCTCCTAGCTTCTGGTAACATTAGACATTCCTTGACTTGCAGGTGGCCCTCTCCCTATGTCATACTGCTTTCCTTCTTATGTGTCTTACTCTGTGTCCAAATTTCCCATTTTTATAAAGACACTAGTCATATTGAACCAAGACCCGTCTCATCTTAAACTGATCATCTGAGAAGACTCTACCTGTTTCACGGGCTCTGGAGCTAAGGATTTCAACCCCTATTTGGAAGACGTGAGTCAACCCAGAACAGCACCCATTTTAAAGATGAAACTGAGGCACAGAGAAGTCAGCTAAGCTGCCCACCAACACTGAGCAAATGAGCGGTGCTGGCAGAACGAGGGCTCCTGGCATCATGCCGTGTTGTTTCTCGTAGAGGGAAACCGGGTACGGAAAGGCTGGGTGACAGCCCAGCACACTGATTGCTGGGGTGTATATGACTGAAAGGTTCCAGCATCACCTATTCTAAAGCAGGGGAGGGAACTATCTAAACCCTATAAACTGACTTCACATTGAGATTCACTTGGCTCTATTCTAAAACTAGGTCTGTTTGAGATTCGTTAACTGGCGCTGGAGAAGAACATTGCCATTCATTTTACTGGTTACTCTGCTCTTTAACTTGCAACTCCTGACGGAGTCAGAATGAATGACCATTGTTTTTTCATGCCTACTGCTTTTTTATTGAAATGTATTTTTCATATAGTAAAATGTACATGTGCTAAGCATATAATTTGATGCATGTTGGTAAATATATGTTATATATTATATATATGCACACATGTGTGCACACACATGTATGTTTACCATAGGATTGAAGGTCTTTCACATTGTTCTCCACCCTAACCAGCAGTGGAAGTCCTCAGTTAGAGAGAACTTTGAGCACTCATCTAATTGTAGTGTTTTACGGAAATGAGGAAATGAAGCGGCGCATAAGCCAGGCCTGATTTTATTTTCCTCTGTTTTCATTATTAAAGGTGTTTTTCTCCTTTTGCCTGCATTTTTTTTAGTTCACTCTATCAATTATCTGAATTTTTTTACTCCTTTTTATTAGGGTTTGTCCCTAATTGGAGATGGTCCCTTAGGAGCCAGCCTGTTAAAGGTATTTGAAGGACTATCGGGGCATTGTTTTCCTCCCATTGATACAAAAGCAATAGGATTTGGAGAGTTAGAGCGGAGCTTCCAGCAAGATGGGGACAGGAAGCTCTACGAGTGGCAGCTCATGGGTAGAGAAGTTTGGCACTACCTGCTACTCGCCAGCTCTCTGCCTGGAACCGGCCTCTGTCCTGCTACAGCGTGACACACAGGGCAAGAAGCACGCTGCTGATCCTGATGGCATCTTCCCGACTGCCGAGGACAGCTTGAAGCTGTTCCTGCCCAATGCAGTATCGGTGCTGGTGACTGAGGCAGGGAGTGAATTTATTCTTCAACTTTCTTTGTCCTTCCGTACGTTCCTACAAGAATAATAGACTTCCAGAAAGGGGTAGTTGAGAGAAACCTCTGAGATCATGTAGAAATTTCTGGAAGACAATTGGACTCATTGCCTCTTAAGTTTACTTCCAGCTCCGTGATTCTAGAATTCATTTTTCAAGTAAAGAAGTTGAGGCCCTTGAGAAGTGAGTACCTTGAAAAATAACACACTGCTCGTTAATGCTGAGTGAGGACTGCATGACACAGGATGCAAACTCTGGTGCACCCATTATCAGATCCCCAAGCCCTGCCCTGGCTGGTGTGGCTCTGTGGATTGAGCGTCGGCTTGTGAAAGGAAAGGTTGCTGGTTCGATTCTTGGTCAGGACACATGCGTGGGTTGTGGACCGGGTCCCTGGTTGGGGACATGTGAGAGGCAACCAATTGATACTTCTCTCTTGCTTTGATGTTTCTCTTCCTCTCTTTCTCACTCCCTTACTTCTCTCTAAAAAGAAATAAAATCTTCAAAAAAAATTTTTAAAAAGTCCCTACGCCAGTTCTCAGTAAGAATATGCATTCCTACTGCCTCGTGTTTAGACTTTTGTCCCCTTAGTCAGACTGCAAACTTTCAGGCTCTCGTTAAAGGGCTTACTCACCAACCGAGGCTTCAGATACCCCTGCAAAGGGTGGAGGAGAGTGTGGAACACAGCACACGAGCCCTCTTTCCTTGTCATGACCACGGCAGTCCCAGTGATACACTGGCTCACAGGACCCTCGTCCCACACACATCACCATCGGATTCACCTCAAGTTGCTCATGTGGGAAACAACTTTCCAGCTGATAAGTCTGTTGCTGTACCTATAAATTTGGGAACAAGAAGAGAAACAGTATCTGTTAAAAGTTCAAATTTGTTTTGGATACCAAGCCAAGAACTGTGGTATCTCAGCTCTTCTAAGTGCTCTGTCAGCCACAGAGACGGGTGGGACCTGCAGTGCTTCCCACCGCAGAGTAGATTGCAATCCTGCAGGCTCATTCCCTCCTCTTCTCTCTTTCCTCCGGCAGAGCTCGCTAGCAGCACAGAGCTCTGCAATGATGCTTGTCTCGTCACAGCGCTGATCAGAATTTGTATTAACCGAAAGAAGAGAATGCTCTGTAGTCAGGGGAAGTCTCATGAAAAATAGGGTGGACTGTAAGCCTGGGGCAGCACGGATATAACTGAGAGGCAGCATAATTGCCTGTAGCCATCCCTGAGGTCAAGGATTCACTCATGGGCCAGGTCTTCCTTCCTTCCCATAGCACCAAACATAAAGCTTTGTGTCCCCTAGTTCTTCCCGGTCCCTCCGTGAGCAATGCGGCTAACTGACTTGTCTTCTTGGCCAGCCCCTGCTCTATCATGACATTGTATCTGCAAGAGAAGGGGACGCTCTCCCCTCCTCTCACATCCCTGCCAAGCCCTCAGAAGCTTTTGATTCCAGTGATGCTACAGAAAGACCAAAGAAGAGGCAGTGCATTTAATCAATTTCTGATTGTTATCCTCCAAGTATGTGTATGTGTATGGTAACTAGTAATGATTTATTGTACCGTGTCTTCATCTGACTTCCAGAACGTGTTCTCAGTAATGCTCCATCAGTCCTCCAAGTGGCTTTTAACACGGGTAGGAAAATGAACATGTTTTCTATGACTCATAAACAATATGGATGCACTTAATAACCCTGATGTCACGGAGATAGCCATGGTGATGACCCAGCCTCCATCACGGAGTTCTCACCAGGGCGAGCACTCGCTGAGGCAGGAGTTGTGTGAGACACAGCAACGCGGGGTTTGAGGGGCCTGTTTGGTACCTGGTGCCCCGTAAACATTAACGAGCTATGGAGTAAAGTATGGTTCCACTGGAAGTTCCTTCCTGTTACTTAAAAAAGTCATACTTTAAAGGACAAAATCAGTACATATAATTATAAATTTAAAATATAGAAGTCACTCTTCTTCTTACCCTGTTTCTTATTCTCTGGTAGTAATAGCTCTTAATAATTTGTGTATACTGGCAAACATTGTTTCCTACATATATAAATATGGGTATCTATAAAACATAAAGGTGTGTATATTATTTTGCATTTCATTTTTGTCACTTAGTAACACATGTTGTGGTATTATAAAATATATAATTCTAAGTCATGCTTTTTAAATTGCCACATACTTTTTGTTCCAGCGTAAAAGATTTTTAACCCTTCTCCTACTGATGACCGTTTATGTAGTTTCCAGATATTTTCATGCTGCAAACAATGCTACAATGAATATTCTGATGAGTAGAAACGTTATAATACATATTCCTGCAGCATTTTTTTGCAATGAGGTATTGTCATTCTTCTTGAAGAAGGTCTAGGTGTCTTTAATATAAATTTCTAAAGGAAGAATTGCTTTCAAAGACTAATTCCATGTGTTAGTTATTTTTGTATAGCAGTTTAAGACCATCATATGTTATTATTCAAAAGGTGACACACTGGCTTAGTGGTTCTTCTTTGTTAGATTGAGTCATATGTCTGTAGTCAGCCGTGGGGCGACTAGGTAGACCTGCTGATCTTGGTGGGGTTCTCCCACGTGTCTGAGGGTTAATGAACTGGATAGCTTCAGCATTTCTCCTAGAATGTTCTCCTGGTTGTGTTCTCACGGTGAGACAGAAGTCAATGAGAGGTAGTGGAAACATGTAAGCTTTTCTTCAAGTCTCTTGTGTCATCCTTGCTCCGATCCCATTGGTCAAAGCAAACTACATGGCCAAGTCCAGAGTATGTTGGGAGAGCATTAGCAAAGCTGTGAAAAATTAAAATCATTTTTGCAGCCAGTTTCTCATCATGTTTATGGATATTGCCAAATTGCCTTCCCCCAGGATTTAACTACAAATAATTTATAAGAGGATTTGGGCAACAAAATCCAGTTTCTCAGCATGGAAAAATTAGGAGCACAGCACAATTTTAGTTTCTTGACCCTTCTTTCTTCCTTTTGATTTCTGCTGTTATGCTCTTGGACTGCTGACCAGGTTCTTTATGGTTATTATCTTTTTATCATATAGTTTTTCTTAAAGATTTATAACATTTAAATTCTTTTTTATAACTTTAATTAAAGCAACATTAATTGTTCTTTTTTACCTTAGCCGTAATTAAAAGAGAATTAATGTTTACTCTATGAGTCTTTGCATAAAGTAGCTTCCCCATTCTTAATCATGTATTTTTTGAACTACATTTTAGTTGGATAAAATTTTGTTATTAAGTTTGTAAAACATGGTCATGGGTGTTGTATTTTCTGAGATCATTCATACCTGACAATCTCATTTTGTTGCTTTTGTACCTGAATGAGCTGAGGATAAATTATTGGATCACATATCTCCCCTTATTTGTCTATCATCTTCTGGAATTGAATGTTCTTATAGAAAGTTTTGAAATAGATGATTTTTTTTTCCTCATTCACTCATTTAACACTTGTATTTATTGAGCTTCTACCATGTGACAGGCACTATGTCAGTTATTGAGTTTAGAAATAAATAACACACAAATATCTCTGCTCTCCTGGAGTTTGAGTTCTCATGGGAAGACACTGACAATAAACAAAATTAAGAAGTAAATAATTATACAGTATAGATAAATAAGTAGATATAAGTAAAACAAGAAAAGGAGGTGTATGGAGTGCCAGAGTGAGGGTTATCTTTAAATGGAGAAAAGAGTCTATGAGAAAGTGACATTTGAAGGAGATGAGTAAATAAGACTCACAGATATTTGGGTCAAGAACATTGTAGGCAGGCTAAACAACATGTGCAAAGGCCCTGAGGTGAACGTGCCTGGCATAGCTGAGAAATAGCAAAGAGGCCTGTGTAACTGGAGCATGGAAAGTGAGGTCTGAACACTAAAGTTAAGACCAGGTTGAGCCTCGTAGATGGTTTTAAGAATTTGGTCTACATCAGAAAGAAATGTAAAAACACCAGATGGGTTTGAACAAAGAGGAGATGAGGTCTGACTTATTTTTATGAGGATCACTTATTTATTATGTTTTAGCTGTCTGTTGTCTTCAACTTTTTTGTTACTTCTTCCTTTAACATTTTTATTCTATTATTTTATCTCCTCTTTGACATTTTATTTCACAGGTAATTTTCTTTATTATCTGGCATAGTGCAAAGGCTGAAATTCTGTAAACTCTTGGGATGTGTGTCATTCTGGAGTAGTGTTTGTTGTTGTTTTAGTATTCTGTGTTCCCTTTCCCCTTATAGTTTCCCTTCTCTAGTATTTTTTGCATTATTGATGAGCCTTTTGTTTCCAGGCTTTTCACTTTTGAAAGGGGATGGTGGTATCTAAACCTTCTTATTGCCCCAAATAGTCTGGGTATATTCTCTTTTGCACCTTTTGTATTTTCATCAAGCGTTGATTGGCAACAGATGATTAGACAAGAGTTGTTAAAGGACATGGTGAGTTTGCAAAAACAATGAGATTCCTCTTTAAATCATGAAATAAGAAAGCTTTCAGGAGGCATTGAGAAAACTTTCTTTAATGTTTATCTGGCCTTTAGTCCGGGACTGTGTATGTTAGTCCCTGAATAGTTATTCAGTAAGTGGATGACTCTGTGACTGTTACTGTGGAGAAGGTTGTTAGGAATGAACAGTCATTGAGAGAGGAGGTAAAATTAAAAGAAGAATGAAAATAACTCAAATAGAAAGTGAGGTCTGTGCTTCAGGTGAACGAGTATGGATACTCTTCTACGTATCCTTAAAAAATACTGCGATGTTTTCAAATGCTCAAGGCTCCTGTTTTATGGATGTGAATGACCAGAATGTTTCTCCCCTTATTGATCATCAGGACAGATTTGGTTGATTTCCCTCGATAGTCCCTTTTTCCCCTTGTTGATCTAAGCATCCTCGGGAAGCTGAGTTCCCAGATGAAAAATGTGTCTTTACCAGACAGACAGGGTCCTTCTCTGGATCATTAGTGTCTTTTAAGACTCTAAGGGTACAGGTTTGGAGATGGTAGAAACACAGTAACTGAGAAAATTTGGGTGTTGGATTTTTCCAGGTCTGCATCAGCTATATTGTATTGTTTTATTTCCCCCTCTTCACTGCTTTTTAAAAATCGTCAGTTTACTGGTTTCCCCAGAGACCATATCAGTATTGCCTAGTTCTTTTTAAATGTTTCAAACAAATGTTTGGCTATCAGTCTAGACTAATATTAAGTTGTGATCAAAGGAAAACCTAGGGTCTCCTGGTTTATAATGTTATTGTTGACAGGACTGTGAACATGTAAGTTTGAGACAGATGTAACCCTTTAATTATACAGGTGCTCATTATGGAAAACATAAAAACGTTTGCTTGGAAGTGGGAAGGGATATCTTGACGCTGCTGAGTTACACTGCTGGAAAATCAGTAGTAATTATAATCCTGTTTGTTTTTTGCCTTACCGTCTGAAATTTCAAAGTGTGTTAGCATTTAACTTATGCGTTATAAAATGCACTTAAATTTACTTTGTCTAAAATCTAAAAAAAGGATGGAGGAACTGAGTGGTCAGAAGCATGGCTGACGTGTGAGCGAGAATTGTGCTGGGGTTGGAGGGTGACCCTGGGAGGGCGCTGACAGCTCACACTTGGCATCTGTCTCTGCCAGGCTTCATGCGGGCACTTTAAACAGAGTATAGTGTCTCATGCGTAGAATACTCTTCTAAGTTTTATTTGATATTTTGGGAGGAGTTTGAACCAAGTTAAATTGCCATTTTTGTGGGTAAAAAATGCCTGCATTTTGGTAATTTCAAATGCTTCAACCTAATCTTTTAATGGAGTGAAAAAGCTGATGTGTAGGGAGATTAAGTAATTTTCCCAAATCATGCAATACTAAGGTTTTATGGCTCTCAAATCCATTCTTATTTCACTATCCTGGGCTCCCTTCCAAAGAGGCTGTGTGGTTACTTCCCTGTTAATGGTTGAGAAACCATTTAATGTATGTCTGCATGAGGGTTCTCACACCCCAGCGATCTATTAGTACCACCCCCCTCCTTGACAGAACTGTAATTAGGATCAGATGAACTCTAGGTAAAACTGTTTGGGGATTATATCCTAGAAATTTATTACCACATCTCTGTTTTTTAGTCCAGGAATGTGCTCAAAAGAGGTAACATCAACCAAGAGGGTAAACACGTGACTTTCCGTGATATAAACTTTATCGTTACAGTCTCCCCCCTAAAATCTCTTAAATTTCTTATAACTGAGAAAATTATCATTTTCTATAGAAAAATAATTACATGGCTTTGAAATATTTTGCATTTAGCAGCTGAAAAGATTAAAATTGTGTAAACGTTATTGACTGACTTCTTCGGGACAGTTTAATGAGTTTGCTCAAAGGAAAGAGAGCACCTGAACTGGAGTGTTGGGGAAAATCACAAACTTCAGACATCCAAAGCACCTAGTCCAGCTTTTCTTACACCTAGTAAATACTCAACAAATATTCAATGAACACAGAATATGGAAAGTAGAGGAGAGAGGGAAAGAGACCTTTAAAAATCTCTTACTATAAAGTCTGCAGAATTACTAAGATCAGAATAAACCTCTGAATTTCTGAAGATTATCTGAAGAGTAGAGTAAGAGTTAAGAACTATGAGAATTAACAAGGTAATTTGTTTTACTTGCGCATATGCGGGTAGGGTCCAGATGTGTATTTCTTCTCTTGAGTGTGCCTGGAGCACCTATGTGCCATGAGCTCTGTTAGATGCGAATGCAACAGTGTCAACACAGCAGACACATTCTCACCCTTATTCAGCTCACAGCGTTCTCTGGTGCCCTAGCCCCTGCCTGGTAAGTTGATTTCATGGAAAATGGAGTAGGTTCTTTGAACCCAGCTTAAAGAGGATGAATGGACAGTTGTCATTTGGGTTACCGTTAAGGAACATATACAGGAACAGGAAATTGGATGCTTTGGGGACAGGCAGTCAACGCTTAGCTGATGAAAATTATGGTGGTTCCATGCCCAGCTCCTTCTCAGAAGTGAGGACGGCAGTTTACAGAAGCGAGCGCTTGCATCACAGCCAATCCGAGTTAGGGATGTGAAGTACAGTAGTACCTCGGTACCCGTCGTTAATTCGCTCAAACGACTGGCCAGCCAGCGACGACTGGCGGAGCATTTTCACTTGCGGGGGTGGCATTGTGACTCATACAAGTCCTAGCAGGTGTGACGAGTGGCAAGCAAAGCTCTGAGTGCGGAAACATTTTTTCTTGTCAAAGTGCGATGAACACTGAGTTTGGTGAGTTCTGAAGCCGGCAGGTACCGAGGTCCCACTGTATTGGCTTCAGGCGTAGGCCATCATCCCTGGGTTCTCTATCTCAATCCTAGGAGTTTCTACATGCCTGTATTTCCCCAGATTTTCAGCAGAATATTCTGTAATGGACTGAAAAGCTTAGCACAGGTGGTAAGTGCAACTTACATGTTATTTAATCACAGAAATATTTTTTAAAAAAGGCTTCGCATAGCATAAAAAACTCATAAAGGTGAGCAATTTTCTGCTCAATGTATGAGCTTTTAGTCATGAAAACAGTAACATAGTTTGTTATTTTCATAATGATAAATTTAATATAGTAGTGATTATTAACAAGAACTGTGTCTTTAATTAGATTTGGTTTATAAACAAAGTCTGGGAACACAAGTCTAGATACATTACCCAACATGTGACAGGTACCTAAGAACACATGAAAGTGATAGGTTAGTGAAATGGACTGGAGGTTACGTTATGTTGTCCAGTTGGAACCAGAGCATTCATCAGGACAAAGGCTGGCATCTGGGACGTGATCCAGGATGTTTCCGAGTAATGGCAGGCAGCACGTCAATGCCATTCATATGCATCCTAATTTTGCCTCTTTATAAACATATTCACTGAGTGAGGCTTGGTGAGAGTCCCCAGTTAAGCCACACCTGACGACCTGGTTTCAGGGTTACAAAGATCAGCAACATCGGTGATGTGTTTGTGTGGGTGTGCCCACGTGTGCCTTCATACAAAAACAAAGAAGAACATAAAGTTGTTTAAATTAAAATTTCAAATGCCATAACCATTAATGACACATCTCAGATGTTTCTTCCTGAGGTTTCACGTCTTTCAAAATCGTATTCTTAAAAATTTCTAATTGAGGTTTATGTACTAAGACTAGATTCATTTAGCCCATCTCTTTTTCTTTTCTTTTTTTTTTTCACCTAGATAGAAATTGGTAGTAGGTTGGTAGTGGACTGACATGTAAAGTAATTCTTCAATGGGGGGTGTCACACAGGGGGAAGATTTCAAGGGGAGCTTACTGTGGGGAAGCCAAGGGTAAAAGTCAGGGTGGAAATAGCATGAATTTGGGGGTTGCTGACTTCCCCATGCAGACCTTTCAAAGTGAGACTCATTGTTTATGTATTTATTTTGCCCCCATGGTCCTATTCACCTTCATAAAGAAGCCTGCCTACAGCAATCCAGAGTCAGATATGTCATTTCTGCTATGAACGTGAACTTGTTTAGATTCCAGTTCTACTCCTTCTCTGCAGTGCGATGCAGACCCGTGTGAAACCAGCGGCGTCGGGAAGCATAGGTCGTGGCAGAGATATCACCTAGTTTATGTTTTCCAGATTTAGCAAATAAAAATACGGGACACCAAGTTCCGTTTGAATTTCAGAGAAACAACAAATACCTTGTTTAGTATGAGTATGTCCCAAGGAGCGCACTAAAAACTGTTATTTATCTGCACGTCAAGCTTAACTGGGCCCCTGTGTTTTATCTGGCAACTCATTATTTAGCTAGAACTTTAGCGGAGGGAGCCACCCCCTAAGGACTGCTGGAGTTTTGCTACCGACATTTGTCGATGCTGTTTTTTTTGCCCGATGGTATTTGGTTGGGCACTTTCAGATAATCAAACGTGAAGAAAAGAAGGAGTATGAATTCAGCACCTTGGGCACAGAGTTTCACAGGAATTTTTTTTGTGGCTCGTCAAAGGTCACTCCCCTCAAGACCGCCTCTGCATGCGGAGGAGGCAGCGGGCCGCTGAGGGGCCATGTCTGCATTGACCTAGGAGTCTCTCGAGGGGAAAAGAATTAAGCTTCTCCAGTGCCTGTTATTGGATATTTCTACGTAATTAAAGACTGAATAATGGGTTAAGATGGCCCTGACCAGCACCTTTTTGCAAAGAAAGATTCTCGGAATCTCAGAAGAGACCTCTCCTAAGGTCAGGGGAGACTGAGCTGGTGGCCAAACCCACCTGCAGAAATGTCACCCAGTACATGCCACAGGCTGAAAAGCCCCTCATCCAGTTTTCCCGGCAAAGGGCATACCATGACAGTGATGCTAAACATGTGAGGAGTAATCTCATGAGGCCAAGGAGTTTGGTTCTTTGAGAACGCCACACCAGAGAGAGTGAGGCCATTTCTGACATGAGAGCTCCTGTGGTGGAGACACCCACTTGGGCCAGCAGTGCCCGCCTCACAGAACGGACACAAGTGCAGCGTAAGAAAAGCTGTGTTGCAGGCTGGTGCGGTCAGGCGAGACAGCACCCACCACGCAGCATCTCACTCAGCGCCTTCCTTCCACGCTCACTCCCCAAGTGCAGCGACATGCGTTCCCCTGACTCCTTTTGTCCCCAAATGTTAATCCTTTTAGAAGCCCACCTCCTCTTGCAATCGGGCGGCTTCTGTCTTTCTTTTGTTTCCATCGAGCAATCAAACACATTGCAATGCTTCACTAATTCTTTTTCTTGACCTGAGTATATTGAGATAAAAACTAGGGAGGAAGTTACATGGGGGCTGGAGAGGGTGTGATGGTGGGGAGGTACCCCAATCTTAGCCCCACCCCCACGTGTTTAAGGTGACTAGTGCCTAGCACATAGACATAGACAATAAATATTAGTTTCCTTTCACCTCTTTATTAGCAGCTGCCTAGGAACCAGCTAGCTAGTTTTATGCCCAGACAGAGAAGAGAGGTCAGGAAAAAAGGTAGAGATTTTCTTTTCTTAGCCTCCAAGGGAATTGTCAGAGGAAAGGTAGAATCTGTCAGGTATGGGAAGTGTGATGTTAGAGTGTGAACTGCTACCTCCCTGATGGCTGTCGGATTTTAAAAATTCTGGGGACCTTGCTTTTTTCCTTCAGTAAGATAAAACATTTGGACTAAATCTGTGGTCTTTAATCCTGGATGTACATGAAAAGAACCTGGCAAGTGTCCAGAAAAATATAGCTCACGCCAGGATGACCATATAATTTACCATTCAAACTAGGGCGATGAAAGCATAAAATGGAGCTAAAAACTGACAGGCATTAATCAATTCATAAAAAGTGTCAAATGGGACTTTCCCCAGGGACTCTGGAATGTGTTTTCTCTCTACACGTTCCTGGAAATTCTGACCTAATTGGTCAGGGGTGGGGTGGTGGGGTGATGCAGAAGATCACAGTGATTCCAACGAGTCGCTTACTTGGGAATTGCTGGAATCTTCCTGAAGTTCTTTGCACTGTGTCATGTCACATATATCCTGGAACTAACAGCTGACTGTGGGTGAGTAATTAAATTTCGGGTAATTGTGTTTTGTCCCTAGTTGGCATTGCTCACTGTAAAAAAAAAGTGCCTTCCTGCTGCCTTTTCTCTTTCCTTTCTGTGACTTTACAGACAAGAAGAGGCCAGGAGTAAGAGAAAAATTCTTAAGGCCCATTTTGCTTATTTTTCCCTTAAGGGAAACTGAATTCTAAAGCAGCCTCTCTGGAACCATGACCTACCACCGAGAAAGTAGATTAAAAAATTATTGTGCCCTCCGAGAAGAATGCGTTTACTTATTCCTGAATTTAGGTCCTATTAGTGAACGAAGATGAATGGCACATCCTGTTCAGGTGGGCCCTAGGAATCAAGTGTGAAGCGGTGCTCTGACAATTGCTGACCACGGCAGCTCGGCCTCTCCAGCCTGCCCAGGGCTGGCACCCAGCAGTCGGCTCCATCAAATGAGCGAAAATCACATTCCGGACTTAACTAGGACTTAGTCTGGTAATGAAGATATTTTATATTGCTCTTTATTATCCTCTTATAAGAAGCCAAACTAATGAGAAAGACTCTGAAAGTGATAAGCCAATCGAGAGTATCTGTGGCACGAGCGTGGTCTCTGAAAGGGTGCTCCTTGGGCATTCCTGTGTCATACCACGTGATGGCAATTATCCACTCAGGGTCCATTGGATACGGGTTGGCAAGGAACCCAGAACAGCCATGGGCACGGCAGAGAAGATGACACAAGGCAATTCAGTTTCCTTTCTTTGAACATCCACTGAGAGAAAGGGCTGTTAGCAGGCGGGGAAGGATCAGAATGTAAAGTTTGGACTGAAAGAAAGGGTGGGGAAAGCACGATGGGCCACTCGGAACCCAACGGTGTGAGGGAGCAGAAACCGCGAGAGAAAGCTGGCGCCGTGCCGCCGGACGTGGGGGTGCACGTCGGTGCTGCTCTGCGCGCTGCTGCTGCCGCTCCGTGATGAGCCACGGGGAAGAGAGGGAGCTGAGCTCCTGGACTGTGAAGCAGTTTAACGTTACCTTGGCATCCAATGTGCAGTTTTGTGTTTTATAAAATTATTGGTCCACGATGGATTGGGAAGTGTGCGGGGCTGGGGTTCCTTGACCTTGATCTTTTTAGAACCACTAGATTAGAAGCAGTGTGTGGGTCATGAATGGTACAGGAGGATGGAGCCACCTGGAGAACTGGGCCTGTTAACGACTGGGTTTTCATACAGTTTCTTTAGCAGCTGTTGCTAAAGCCCTTAGAACCTCCTTGAGTACAGAACCGCCCGCCGCCGCGTCCTCTTCCTCCTGGGGCCTGCCTTCTGATATTTGAGCAAGTTTGTTTCTTGGAACTGAAGACCATAAATGAAAGCAAAGAAAGAACATATCTACAGAATTGTGTTGGGACTTCAAATTTATTATATAATAGGATTGAGGAATGGCGTTAGATTTTTTTTTATTTTGCGTATTGAGTTGTCACATCATTTTAAATTAGAAATACAGGAGTTAACAATTTATTGACAGAAGTGTTGCATGGACAGGTGGGTCCAAGAGGAAGCCAACTAGACAGGAAGGAAAGGGACTGTATGACCTATGAGAGAAAATCCTCTTAGGAAAGGAGCCTGGCATGTCAATCAGGGCATAAGTTGACTTTAGACTTGATCCTACCATGTTACTCACCCCTGTGTTACCGTGTTCCCTGGACAGTATTGTAAAACTGGACAATATGCTTCATCCAGCAATTCTGCTGAGAATGCCTTCCTCTTTGCATAGCTCCTAGAGGGCTAGGAGCTTTCCTCCGATCAGAGACACTGGTGCAGAGGACACTGTGAAGCTCCAGGGGCTTATAGTGGAGAGACCTGATGATGTAGCGGAGAGGGTTATTGGTGGCCAAGAGCAGGTGAGTCCCGAATGTGGGGAGCCTGCCCAGAAAGTGGGCCATGGGTTTGACCAGCACCATGATGGGGGAGAAGGCCTGGAAAGGCTCACCATGGTGGAGGTGAGTGACTGTGGAATACAACCTAGAAGGATAATGAATGCAACACCTGAAGTGCAGGGATGCCAAGGATGAAGGTAGCAGCAGAAATTACAGGGGAGGCAATTCTATCCACCCCTGCCCCACCTTCTTTGAACCAAAAAATCAGGAACGTTCATAAAGACCTGAGCAGGAAGAAGGGCTGACACCTCATTGTTTTGTGGCCGGTGCTCTTGATCTATTTGGTCCACAAAGTGTTAAGCCCAGGAAGCAACTGAGTCACATCTGTGATTTGTTTGGGGGACAGTAGAATATGTGGACTCAGTCAGGAGAGAAGTTAGGGAAGTCTTAGCTGTGGGTGTGAGGATGGTTAGGAAGGCAGCTTGGGGCATCAGTAATTGAGCACAGCGGATGCCAGACCAAGAGACAGAATTTATTCTGTAGGCCATGAAGAACCACCGAAGATTACTGCAAAGTGGAATAGTATGGGGAAAGGCAAGTTTACAACAAGGGTTTAGGCTGACCCTAGAATGGTGTGCAGGGTGACTGAGGGCTTATGCAAGGGGATCCGGCACGAAGTTTTGCAGAGCTAATGGGAACCTCCATCAGGGGTGTGAGGGAGGGAATGCAAAGGAATGGACATGAGAGACACTAAGAAAATAAGTATTAATAAGATCGGGACTTGATTACTTATGTATTTTGGCACCTTAACTTAATCACTTTTATTTCTTGTACTCACTTTGTCACCCAAAACATATATTAAGCTGCAATTCGATTAGTCAATATAAAGAGTGAGTTAAATAGACCTCAAGACATTCTTCAAGAGTTTCTAATGCAAACAGGCAATCACAGAGAAATATGCACTGAACAAATCTTAAAATCTCATTGATTTAAAAGAAATGATGGGAAAAGAGTCAGATTAAACTAGGAGACATTCTGAGTTACAAAATGTTTTAAAAGAAATGCAATTTTCTTACTTTCTGTAGAACTAGATACTCTAGGTTAACATTATACAGAAGAGGTTTTGTTTTAATTAACAGCTAAAATTTTTATAATTAATATTATCCTTTACATGTTATGTGCTTCTAAATAATAATTTCAATCATAATTTGGTAAACACTAAATTCGTTGAGTCAAAAATAGTTTTGGCTTGAATTAAAGAGTGCCTTTAAAATATGCAATTATGTTATGAAAGTGTAAGACAATTTAGAAATACAGAGAATAATACAGACTCGTGGGAATAGGAGGGACACATTCCAATAATCTACCGCACCATCTACGCAGTGATTCTGGTAGAGACGGAGAAATTCAAGGAGTTATTTCCACAGTAAGGGAAGCTTGAGCCCTTGGCTCCTACCCATTGGGGTTAAATGGCTTTATGGGGACTATGACAAGGCAGGACATTGAATCTGAAAGTTGAATCTGGTCTTTGCAGTCTCTCTTAAAGAAGGGAAGATATGTCCCTCTCCCATAAAGTATAATTTTAAGGATGATTGGAGGGCTGCTTTCTAAAATTTCCTCCCTACCCAATGATGTTGCTACCTAGAATTCCAAAATGAGTGTCAACCTTTAAAATTTTCTTAATTTTTCCAAAAAATTTTCCAAGACTCATAGAAGTAGTTAGTAGGATGGTGACACTCAACTCTCAGCAAGTGTCTTGTGACGTGTCTGGCACTTTGTTCATATTCATAGAGAAGAGAGGGGAGAGCTCCTTGAGAGGAGAAACAAGGACCCATGAGAGGAGAAACAACGTCTTGCATGGGGAAGAGGTTTGCCAATGATGCGGCCAACTTGAGAGTTTGAACCTCTGATGGCAATTATTTTACTTACCAGAGCTTCGAACCCCCCTGAGTTTCAAGGGCACCCGGCGCCGCAGTGCTTTGTGCTTTATACCCATGGTGATAAGATGGAGCTTTGATAGTACAGATTCCCTACATCTGTATGTAATCTTTTAAATCTTCCACACCGTATATAATGACACCATTTCCTTAACATTACTGCCTGAGTGGGAGAAAAAAAACCCTGAAAAATTTAACTGGTTTTGAACTGGTTTTGAATGTGTTAGTATAAGACTGAGTCATAACCTGCTGTCCTTCAGATCTAAACTCTTCGCTACTTCGGGGTGAAAACTGACCTTGAGTGAGAGAGGCTTCTTGTGGTGTATGTGCTCAAAATGCGGATTCTTGTCTAAGAAAATAACATTTTAAAAAACATAATAGTAAGATGTTTATTGTAGAAACCTTTAAAAATATGGGACAATTGAAAATAAATTAAACTATTAAGAGGGAATAATGGTTAACATTTCCTTCACATGATGTTGTGTGTGGGTGGGGGGAGGGGTTATCCAAAGAAGATCTTATCTGTGGATGTTTGAGTTAGACTGGAAAGAGAATTAGCAGGAAGTTGGATTATTACCTCATTGCCCCCTGAATGCTCAAAGATAACAAATAGGTAAGCCAACTATATTGGGTTCCAAAATATCAACCACCTGAAAACAAACAAACAAACCCTAACTGGTTAAGATATGAAATGATTGTTGGGTCCCTGATCTGCTACAAGGTGAAAGTAGGCTGAACGGTCTGATTATACTCTTAAGGAGGGCGTTTTCCCAATGATCTCTTTGGACGTGATCAAGGAAGTTAATGGAAAAGAAAGGACATCCCAGAGTGGAGCTAACCGAGAGCTGGAGAATAATGGACAATGGACTTAGGGAGGGTAGACTTATCAGCTTCTTAGGATGAACCCAATCAGGGAGAATCCACCAGGTGTAGAATATGCCCAGAAGGATGTCAGAATTGCAATGGACCGTCTGCTGCCTTCTTTGCATTAGTCTCCTTTTCAAATAAGAACATGAAAAGCCATTATTCTGGCTGAATTTTACTCATTGTATATTGACCATATGTGGGTCAGGTAATTATAATGTAGCTCTTACAGATGGAAAGGGGCCACATTTGTACACATGTGGACATGTTCACAAGATTCTGGACTTTGACCTCGATGTCCTATTGGTTTGTCTCCCTTGAGAGAAGAGATGGATGTGTTTTGTGTATGGCAGGTGGGAAACGCACATTTGGAACCCAAAGGGAGAACTGTGGTAGATTATATTATTGTTCTCAATATTCATTGCTTCCCCGTGACAAGATTCTACCTTCCTACTTCGTTATATCAAATTTGGCCACCTTACTTTCTTTGTAAAAGAAAATATGAGAAGAAATGAGAAGCCATTCATTCAAGGGGAGTCCCTAGCCCCCTTTTCTACTGTAGTCCCTCTCCACCTCAGAAAATAGTTTCTCCATCATGCTATGTCTCAGGACAAAAAAGACCTACAATAGATTGGGTCGTGACCTATCAAGGTATAAACTTCCATTGTTATGCACTGGGCTGCTAAGACCATGGACTCTTTTGCTACTGTCGCAGAACTTAGCTAAACTAATTGATTCTATAATGTTTTGATTTTTTTAAAGCACTATTTTGACTATATCGCATAGGTAGTTTTCTTTCCTGCACTTTTCCTCCTATAACTTTACTTTGAAACATTATAAAATATCCAGTAATGGTCATCAAAACATAATGACAAATAGCTTTTCTATCCTTAAAATCAACTGGAAAGTTAGAAGCTTTAGAATGTACAAACAAAGGTGCTCTGACCAGGATTTTGGCCGTCGTTTGGAGGTTTTCTCCTCACTTTTGCCAGGTGGTGGTAGAGTTTATAGCATAGCTTCATGAATTAGTTGAACTTTGTCTAATTCAAAAGAACAGTAAAACTCTGGCTGGTGTTCAGGCACCTCTGACCTCTGAAATGTTCTCTTATCACTTCTGTTCTGATAATTAAGACTTTACCACCCAGAAGGGTGGATAACAGAGAGCTTGAACATCCTTTCTTCCATTTCTTGTTATTTTCCTATTTCTCTCCCCCTTTTTTAAATTAGAGAGAATCTACTTATAACTAAAAATGGAATAAGGAAAAGATGTATTCACAGAACTAGCTGAATCTATTTTTTAAAAAAATTCTGTTGTGTGGTTTGCAATTTTTTCATATAAATAGATAATTTTTAACGTTACATTAAAGAAGCTGACTTACCCATGGCCTTGGAACTGGGCCCTGGATTTCCAGGAAAAGTAATTCAAATAGAGAGATTTTATGGCAATCAGATGGCTCAGAGAAAAGCTTTTAACGACTCAGAGCCTGTCGGACAAGAAGGCACTATCTAAACACCTTTGAAAAGAAGATTTTAATTTCATTATTACTTCTTAACCATTTGAAAAAATAAAGCCCACGGGAGAAATGCCATTGTTGTGTCTATTAACGTTTTAAATTTGCACAAACAATTCTGTCATCCTTTCTCTGCGCCCCATCAAATTAAAGCCCGAGAACTGGAAATTATTACTTAAAAAAGAATCCATCAGAAAAACACCTGAATTATATTTATTTGGAATATTAGTCAATCAATTAATTGCTCACTCAATAATTTAGTTCTTTTTTTTTTTTTTTTTTTTTTTTAGGCACTTACACCTAGCACTAAGGACAAATATAATAAAAACCAAAATATAATATGAGTATAAATAACTTAGTGTAAGTCAAATTCCTTCCAATAATTTTAGGGTAAATACGTGGATTTTAATGTTTTTGGTACAGTAACTCTATTTCCAACTGTTGGTGACTGTAACCTTTTCTTGACTTGCTCTCGAAGGCTTATTATTTTCGCCTTGGATTTAATTTTGCAAAGTGATGTTTCCTAGCTTCATAATAAACTAACACTTCATTTCTAAGGGGCTTAATCAGTGAGGATAGTACACAGTCATGTTACAGTTCCTAAAAATTCCTTTAGATGTCTCTGTTTCGTATCTCATGAGAATTAGACCACAGGGAGCGGCCCAGCCTGGAGCTGGCTACCTACCAAGTTGAGCATTTCCTTTCAGGACAAACAGGGCTTTTTGAAAACAGAATTTGACAAAGTCAATGTAAGAAAAAGATGGATGGTGGCATGCAGATTTGTCATTACTACTTCATAGATAAGCCCCCAAATCATCTAGAATGGGGAAATGACCTTTTCTACTTAGCTTGCAGGAGATTTTGTTGCATAATACAATTTCAGTGCTATTTGGTTTTATAGTACGACCTGTGTTTTCATTAGAAGATATCCATTCAAACTGAAATGACAAAAAATTAGATCTATGTATTTCTTTATCCTATGACTAGTCTTTTTAAAGGATATAAAATATTGAAATGACCCTGCTTTATTATATGTGTGCACATGTCTCTTAGAAATTTAAACAAGCTGGGATACAGTGATATGTTTGGGGAGGAAAAAAGATATCTGAAAATGTTATTAGACTTGTAGTTAAATGGGGCAGATTCAATACACATTTACCTTCCTTCTCTACCAAATCCTAACTAAATCAATATTAAAAGAATAAAAAAATGCATAATCCAAAGGACAAAGAGAACATGGGAAGGCATTTTTTTAAAAGTCACCAAAATTTTGGCAGACGTAAGAGCGGAGTGGAAAAAGCTGAAAGGTCACTGCCTGTGGGGGGGACGAAAGGAAGCAAGCCACAGCAGTCCAGAAGTACTTCTGAAGGAAAAAGGTGGAGGGGGGGACAAAATCGAGAGGCTTTACTCCTCGCGGCAGAGTCCACAATACCTGCTCTAAGCACCATCGAGTCAAAGGTGGAGAATCAGAGAGCCTATCAACGACCCCCAGCCTCTCTGGCACATTCTAGAAAAATCAAACCTTGGAAAGTTTGGATTTGAAGGCATCAGAGATAGTAGAATGAAAGATGAGATGCTATACTGATGAAAGAGGACTTAAGTGAACATCTAAATATTGTATGTTGGTAACGCCCTTAGCCTTCTCCCGTTTTCAACATGTGGGAGGTAGGTGGTGATGCCTTAGGTCCAATAGGTAATATATTGGCAGATTTATTTCTGGAATACTCGATTGGCTCAAGAAACATAATCTACATTTTCTGACATTTCAGGGTCCTGAGCATCCTGCAACGAAGCCTACAAATTAGAATGTTCTTCTACCTAAGCAGAGTTATCTATGTGAGTAGATAGGCAAGGACCCCTAGGCATATGAAGGAAACATCTCATAGGAGTCAGAGATGAGAACAAGAGGAGAGGAACTCAAAAGAAAGACAATGTAGAAGCAGAAAAAAAAAGATAAGATGAAGAATCATTAATATTCATAGGGACTCAGGGAATATATTTTACTCTTGAAGACATAATCAGAAGTTTAAAAATTCATAACATAAAGTCATAAGAAGTAAAAAAAAAAAAAATTCAGCTGAAGCAAAACATTTAGGTATGAAAGGCAGAGTGAGGACTGCTCCAAAAACTTAGAACAAAAAGAGAAAGAAAACAAACGGGAAGGAAAAACATTTTAAAAAATTAGCAGATGAATCGGGGGGCAAAACATTCAACTAGTAGGTCTTTGAGAAAGAAGAAAAAGGAAAGAAAGGGAGCAAAAAGATTTAAAGAAATACCGGTAATGTGAAAACTTCCAAGTATTAAAAGCTACAAGTTTCTGGGTTGAAAGGGTCCTTCCTCTCAGTGCTCAGAGTTAAATGACAAAAAAATCAACATCAACACATAACATCATGGTATTTTAAAACCCCAAGGATCCAAAGAAGATTCTGAAAGTAGCCAGAAAGAAATAACAGGTCATTTTCGAAAGATGATAATCAATGAAGCAGTCCTTTCAAAATCTTGAAGAAAAGTGAATTGCATCTTCGAAACCTATCTCAGTCAAGCTATCCATCAACTGTGAATGTGCAGTAGTAGCACTTTTTCTTCAGACACCACTGAGAATGTGCTCCATCAAAAAGGGGGACCATACAGAGTGGAAGGCAGGCCATGAGTCCGATGAGGAAAGGGGGCTACGAAATAGGAGCAGGATGAAGGGTCCGTCCGGGTGATGGTGATGGGAAGTCCCAGCACGAGAGATGTGTAACAGATCTGAGAACGCTCAGTCCGGATTAGAAATTAGCCCGGAGACCTCCAGGAGGTATGCCTTGAAAGTAAAAATGGAGCTGGTGTTATGCATCTGAATGCTGAAAATTATGTTTCCAACAAGCCCAGATCAGGGATATAATCACAACACTCCTTTTTTGTCTTCTAGTCTTCCACGTTGCTTGACAGCTTTTTAATGACTCTGAATTCCACCTACCACAACCTCCACACCACCTTTCTTCTGGATAAATTCTCCAAAAGTTCTTGTAGCTAATTGTCTTACTTTTTGTAAACAAACAAACAAACAAACAAAACCCTCTGGTGGCAGAAACAGGCTGGTTGTTCACCGTGACTGTGAACAACATTTCTTCTTCCTTTGCACAAAAAATAGATTGCATCTTGCCACCTCTCTTGCAGCTAGATGTGACCATGTGACTGGCTTCTGGCCAATGGAATTTTGGGGCCTGGCTCATAAAAATTCTTGACTTAAGATGCTTTATATTCTCCCCTCTTCTAGCAGACTTCATGCAGAAATGACCCCAGTGGCTCAGGATGATGGTTGGAGCCACAAAGTAGAAAGAGACCAGGTCTCTAAATCACTGCTTAGTGTTTGGAGCATAGCCACCTTCCAGTCAAGAAGAAGACAAAAAATAAATGGCTATTGTCATATCATACAAAACATTTAGCAAAACTGTCCTCTGGAGACTTGCAAGGCAGACCATGCTTCTCAGACTATAGCTTCGGGGAAAGGTTTGGAAAAAGTCACAGTGATAGGCATTCCCATAGGATTTCAGCAAAGTCTTACTAAAAAGAGATGAACTCAGGGAAAAATTGGCAAGTTGAAAGCAGAAATAAAAGTAAATAAAGACTAGAAGTTTGAGCCCTTGAGTTTGAACCTTTCACCGTAAATTGGAATATCCAGTCCCACGCTGTAACTAAAACTCTGCACTTGGTTTAGCATTCAGGCTGCTCCCCACCCCCACCTGAGGCAGACCAGCTGCTTTCAGTAGAAAAGGGGCAGGTATTTTTGCTCTCCTTCATGCCCACATATCTGCCACCCGCAAGCTGTTATTACTGATGGTGTGGGTTATTGGAACAGAGCACCGTGGGAGGAAGGGAAAAGGGGGCAGATAATTTTATATTCGCCCTGATTCTATTGTAAGATGGGCAAATGTTTGAAGCCGATTTTCCACTTGGGGCTGCTTGGACAATAACATCACTCCATTGCCCAAGCTCATCAACTGCCCCTCCTACCTTGCATTAAACCTGTCAGGTCTCAGTCCTGTCATCTCTCGCACTCCAGGAAACACATCTCAAGGCCTCCGAGTTGTCCCAGTGAAGCTCTTTTTGCAAAGGGTAGCGCCCCACCCTTTCCCCTTGGCAAAGGTGAAACAGCCTAACAAATTCCATCTTCGCAAATCATGTCTTCATCTCTAATCTCTTGACCCTTTTTCTATCCTCCTGTGGTATTGGACCTTCGTGACTGGTTTTCTGATATTGCCTTTAAAAATCTGCATTTTGGGTTTGCACTTCTCTTTGGAATTTTATATTTAATGTATTGCTATGACTTAGCTGGAATGTTGCAATTGGGTGTCAATTCCTGTTACACTGTATTAGAAAAAAGTTTTATACTTCTCTGGGAAGATTAGGGGAGAGAATTAGTTATGGGCATCAAGGAATCAATAACATAATAGGAATGTTGAAAATTAAGCAATTTTAAATTCTATGCGAAACAAAACGTTATGTCAGAAAGGAAGCTCACTAACGGGCCCGCTGCCCGCTGCACCTCCCCTCCCACACTGCGGCAGCTCTTCCTTTCCATTCAGGGGATGTAAGTCACGGGGATGGGCCACCTTCGTCCTAGGCATTCTTAGCCAATCACCTTCCTCTGCCATAAAGAAGAATGGAGGCAGTGGATTTAAAAGGTGTTTTTTTTTCCATAACAAACTGCCCATTGCAAAATACTAAAAATAGCTCAACAGAATGTATGTCTTTGGGTCATTCGGTATCTTTAGAAGAGAAGGTTAGGCATGGTTAAGGGGTTCCTTGTTCATCTAATTTCTCAAATTAGAACCCTCCACATTGTTCTTTCTCTCTGGTCCATTCTTCCTGACAGCTAACCATTCTCCAAGTGCAGTCCATCCTCTGTTGATCCTATGACCAACAGCCTAGAGCACTGATGTGAGGAAGAGTGTGGCCAGATTGTCACCTCACTCCTGAAATATGTTGGAAACCAAAGGTAGGAAGAAAGACAGCTCATTCACAAATAACAAAGGCCACTCTGTACAGGTCCCTGACCTTTTACCCCGCAGAATAGACTTATTTGGCAGGTAAGGGTTTCCTGTCCATCAGGGGAGAGGGCCACTGTTACTTCTCAGCTCACATGGGCGGAGTCACTTGCCCCATTTTCTGTGACTGTGCTACTGTGAGCAGCACATCCTGTGCTGGGCTGTGATTTGCTGTGTGAGGTGATGGCACATGTCGTACTGTGAGGGGTTAAGGACCTTATTCATCTTCATGTCCCCGAGTTTAAGGACTGTGCCTGGAACAAAGGGCTTAATAGATGTTGAATCAACGACTAAATGAAAGAAAACCAGGATGAAACCAAATACGATTTACTTTCGTCAACCTTTGGAATCGCCTTGGAATCGTTCAAGACGGGTATGTCCCTTCCTCTTGACTATGGATCCTATGAGATATGAATTCTTTCTGACTTATTCTAGTAGCTTCAGCATTTAGCACTGCGCCTAGTGCCCTCAAACACAGTAGTTCCTCAGTTAATGTTCATAAAATGAAGAAATGAATGCATCAAGTCCTGAGATGTGCAGGAACAAGCACTCTGTGTGATCTGTGTCGTCTGTGCTTTTGTTATACCAATTCGTGTCCTCATCTTTAAGGGTTCAAGACTGTGGTTGAAACCCCTGCCCCCGCCCCTCCCCCCCAAATGGCTTTGGGACTCACTTCCCTACTACCATCTTCACCACCTTCTAAAGTACCAATTTTGTTTTTTTAAGATAATAATGTTTGGTTTTTCTTTTTCTCTTCTCTTTTCTCCTCCTCCTTCCTCTCCCCACCCTCGTTTCC
>PVJD01011939.1:0-42924 GCA_004026545.1 Mormoops blainvillei | reverse complement strand
ATTATCCCTCAGTATTTGAAATAATCTTAATTGTAATTAAGAAAAAATGTTTACTAAAGTTTTGAAAGCCAAAAAAGAAGACTTTAGTGAGCAGGCAGGGTGACAGGTAGCAGGAGAGAAAGATTTGTCTACCTGGGAGATTGCCATGGAGTAACAAGGGGGATGCAGGGAGTCTAGCATTTTTGGCTGTGACTCTCTCGTGATAGCTAGGCCGAGCCTTACTCACAACTTCCATACTCAAGAACTTTAAGTCCTCCCAGGCCAGTGCCTAGCCAAGCCTGGACCATGAATAAGGTGGCAGGGAGCCTCTTTGATGTTCCCCTTACAGATCAACCACAAGCCCAAGATCCTGGAGTCTCACAGAGAAATCTCCCCTTCCCCGAGGTAGCACCTGGTGGCTACCTAGCTTCTAGCTTCTTTTTATCTAGATGGGGCATCCTGGATGCTTAGGAAGCTCTGAGTCCATGCTTCTGAGGTGTGTCCCCAAACTGATCCCAGGGGGAGGTGGGATCCAACAGACGGCCCATGCTGCCTTCAGTGGACCCATTGGGGAGGGGGTACTCTGGGGATCTGGGACCTCGGGGAGAGCAAGTCAGGTAGAAAAATTAAAGGGGTGCTCATCCCCTTACTCCTCCTGACAGGAAAACAAAAAAGATCCTTTTCCGAGCACCAGCTGGCAGGTAGGAGCCTGTCTCCCACCTGTCTGGACACCTAGTCTTAAAAGGAACTCAGACTCTATCAGTCTCCCCCAGCCCCGGCGAAAGTTTACGTTCGGGGGTGGGGAGGGCACAGAGGAACAGCAGCTTGACAGCCGTATCAGGACACTGGGCCTCAGATGTAATCAAAACACTGCCTTCCACCAGAAGTATATGGAACAAGTATTATTTTATGGGCAATGGGAAGGTGTCACAGGAGTGTGAAAGGGGAGGAGAGGGACAGTCTGGCTGTAATTAACTAGCCTGCTTCAAAGGGGGGATCAAGATGACTTGATAGGTAGGGCAGGGGGCTGTCGCAAAGCCGTTCCCCTCACTCCTGGGAGAGTATGGGGTGGGGAGGGGCCAGGAAGAAAGGTGGGGACTGGAGGGGTGGGTCTCCTTCCAGCCAAACCCATGGGCGGACCCCCTCCCGGAAAAGCTAGCGTGAAGATTTCAGGGGCAGCTCCAGCACAAAACGCAGCCCGGGTTTGGAAACCTGGCGCAGGGGGTGGGGCAGCTCAGGGCGTTTAGTGGGATTTACATATGCACTTTTAGAAACAGCCGGTCCGGATCCGCCACCAAGAATGCTGTGCAATATGGGGCAAGTCCCTCCCAAGCGCTGGACCTCAGTTTTCCATCTATAGACTGGGGGGAATAAGGGAAAAGGAAATAGACAACAGAAAACGCTCTTTTCAGTCCGTGACAGCTCTGACTTTCTTACTTTACTCCTTTGGAGCGGGAAGGGCTGGCTGGGTGCCTCTTTCTTGGGCAAGGCCGGGCGGGGCTTTCTCGTCAAGCAACTTCCGAAGCAGACACCTGGCTGTGGGCTCAGAGAGGGGATGTTTTGGGAGCAGCGGCAAAACCGAGCGTGTCAGGAGGCGGACAATCCAGGGGAAAGCGCGTGCGAGAGGGCAGAATCAGGAAGGAGCGTGGGAGCCTTGACCCCAGGGTCCTAACAAGAAGTTCATAAAGGGACTCGAAACCCAGGCGCTGCCTCAGTTTTCCTATGGGCACAGAGGTCCTGGAACCTTAAGTGAGGCCAAGGGGCGCCTTACCTTGTCCTTTTTGCCGGACCCGCTCTCCTCCCCGGCCGAGGCAGCACACTTGTTGAGCAGTTTCTTGCTTCCGCAGGCTGTCGGGCTCCAGGTGCGGCCGCCCAGGCAGGCGCCCCCCGGGGAATCGCCGGCACTGCCAGCGGCGCTTTCCACCTTGATGAGGCGGTGCTTGGGGGAGATGTAGCGCACCTCGGCCGGCGTGGCTGGGCGCCGCTCGCTGCTGCTTCGGTAGAGGTGCGGGGAGCCAGAGGACGAAGACGACGATGCGGCGGCGCCCGCGCCAGAAGAGGCACAGCAGCAGCCCGCGGCACCCGACGCGGACGAAGCGGAGAAGGCGCGCTGGCCTCCGCCCGGCTCCCTGCCGCCGCCACAGTAGTCTAAGCGGCACATAGCGCGCAGTTTGCGCAGCGACGAGCCGGGCCCGTTGTAGGGGTCCTCGAAGTCGCGCTCCTTCTGTGCGCGATAGGCGCGGATCAGGTCGCTTGTGCTGCCGCTGTCGTCGGGCAGCGATCCCGACAAGGCCGAGAAACAGGAGGCGGCGGCCGGACCGCAGGAAGCCGAGGCGGCCGCGGGGGCCTGTGGAACAGCCTGGGGGGGCTGCGAGGGCCGCTCGCCCCGGCGCCGCTGCTCGCGGTAGTCGGGCCGCGGCGGCTGCGGGGGGCTCTTGGTCTTGCTGTTGCCCAAGCTGAAGTACTTGTTCAGCCACTTGGCCATGGCGAGAGGCCGCCTAGGGCCGCGGCGCGGGAGCCAGATCCGCCGCCGCGGCCATTCGGGGGGCACTGCTGCCGCCCAGGTCCCTCGGCGCCCCGGCCCCGGCGGGGGGCGTCCGGGGCGCCTGCTCCCGACGCCAAGTTCAAGTTCTCTCCGCCGCCTCCTGCCGGCCGCTCCCGGGCTCCGGCAGCTGCAGCACCTCCCTCCGCCTCCGCCGCGCGCCGCCGGGGCTTCGGATCTCGCGCCCCTCGCGGGCGCGTCTCATGGGATCCCGGCCCACGGCCCCGCCGAGAGCGAAAGGCCCGGGCTCCCCCCTCCCCGCCTCGGATGCTCTGCGCTCCGCTGCGGAGCGCGCTGCTGCCCCGTCGGAGGCTCAGTCTCTGCCTTGGCCGGGATCCCTGGCTGATAAGCGAACTTGTCGGCGTCCTCGGCCCCCCCTTCTTCCTTTCCAAGAGGGCTAGGGCGATCCTGGCCCCGCAGCCGGAAAGCCAGCGACTGAGGAAGCAGCCGGCGCCTGCCCGAGCCCGCGCGCCCGTGCCCGTCCCGGCGGCGCCTGCCGCTACCGCTGCCGCCGCCTCCCGAACCGCCGCGTGTGTGACACTCTGGCCGCCAGAGCCCGCCCCGCGCCGCGGCCCCGCCCTCCCCGGGCCCGCGCGCGCCCCGCCCCCAGCCCGCCCCAGCAAGCCCCGCCCCGCCCACCTCCGGGAGCCCAGCCGCCAGACCTTGGTCCAAGCCCCGCCCTCCTTGCGCCGGGGTCTTCCGCAGGCGCACCTCTGCCCCTCAGCACGCGCCGTCTCCCGCCCCCTCTTCGGCGCCAGCTGCCGGGTGGTGCTGGGGTGCGCAGAGGTCCTGCGGTGCTGCCAGCCCCGCCTCGTTCACAGCCCGCTGCCGCCTAAGGCGAAAGGTAGCCAGCCCGAGCCTGCAGCGCTCAGGGACCAAACCCGTCCTTGTCCCCAGGGACCCGCGAGCTGTGTACCCCAGGGATCCCCACTCTTGGGTGGGTTGCAAAGGTGGATTAATGGGGGCATTTCTAGTTTACAGCGTGACCCGCGCGGAGGAAATGCGGTGCAGAGACCTCTTGGTGACAGGGTGCCTATATTTTTCTTAAAGGGACGGAGACTCCGGTTCAGCACCGGTGTGTCAGATCTTCGGAGGAGGCTTTATGCTAATGAGGGTATTAGCAATCCAGACGACGGATACGGCCTGGATAGGCGGCCGGTGCCCTGCCCTGCACCAATCCAAGAGCCAGGCTAAGGAGAGGTCGGAATGTTTGCTTACCTTTTCACCTGTGAGGAAGTCGTGGTTTTTAACCCTGTTCAGGGACAACCTGGCGGCCGGAGCTGTGGGAATGTTTAATGCCCAAGATTGCAGGAGCTGACAAAGCTCCATTCAATCCAGGGCCCTCATTTTGCCGAGGGAGACACTGAGGCCCAGAGAAGGCCTGGGCGCCAGTTCTTCGGCCTGGTGGCTCCGAAGTGATGTCATTTACATTAGCCTCTGCTTTACACCTTAAGGTTGTCCTTTGATTATTAACCAAACGTGAGGAAGCTGGGGGTGGGGGTAGGGGGGGCAGGGCCCAGCTTGCTTTCCTAGCAGCAACGTGCTCTCAGTAGAGGCAAGAACTGCACGGAGATGAGGTAGGTGACTGCCACTAGAGCTGGTGCTCCTTTGAATTTGTCTCAGCAAGCCCCAGAATATGACTAACCTCAGGTGTGAGAACTGAAACCAGAGAAATTCTCTAAGAAATCTGATTTTTTAGGACAACAGCCCAAATTTTTAGTAATCTCCACTTACTACCTGTATATTATAGATGAGTTTTAGGGGAGTCTGCTTTTTATGGCAGGCATCAAGGCCAGAGGCTCTTTTGGTCAGGACACAGCACTGGTCACACTAGATGTGGAGGTCAAACTCTCAACCTGAGACTCTCGGACAGGGAGGGACCTCTAGCTGTTGACTCTTCCTCTGCCTGAGGCCGAAGTTGCAAAGTAGCAGAACCAGGACTTCAGCTTGGGTCTTACTCTGAAGCCTGTGCTCTGTCTACTCAGCCACACAGTGATGCCATGGAATCGACTGCAAATCATCCCTTCAGAATCAAGTTATTTGTTCTTTTTGGTCAGACAGCAGTCATTTTCTGTGAGCCAGTTAAATTTTTCAAACTCACAATCAGACACCAACACCAACTACACAACCCCTTTACTGTTGTGTGTGTGTGTGTGATGTGTCTAGGGGATGACAGGAGGACCCAGAAGTTGACCTGGGCTAAGGTGTTTATTTTGGGTATCCCTAGACTTAAATATCTCAAATTACACTTTAAGTCATTCCTCTTCTGGGTACGCACTTAATTATCCTGCAAGTAAGGGGGGCCCAAATAGAAAACCTGAAGGACATCCTCATTAAAGCCCCACCTTTCAACCAACCGCAAATCTTCTCCAGCTCCCTCCCTTCCCATCTCTGCACAGGAAGGAAGATCAGCCAGATCCTGGCAACAGGCCAAGTGACCCCAGACAAGAAACTCCTCTCCAGGATCTGGAAATTTGTTCCCTGCATGTGGGTTGCACATGGAAGCATTGTCTGTGCCTTTTTCAAAGGTTTAGGAAGAGAAGTTATATTTCACAACTTATTTTTTTCATTTCACTTTCAGCAGGCCATGGGATCAGACCCACTTTTCCATGTGATACCTCTGCTGGGGTGTAATTTGCAAGCCAAAATTATTGTAATGCTATAGTATTATGCCAAGAACTTCCAGCACACTTGTATATCTGCTCAACCCCTACACAGTCTGTATTTTATTAACCCTACGCAGCATCCCAGCAAGCTGGTGTTATTCCCAGTTTACAGATGGGGTAACTGGCCTCAGGTGGTATTTACTTTAAGCAGGCAAAAAAAAAAAAAAAAGCAACCAAACAAACAAACACATGGGTGTTTTCCTTGGGAACTCGTAGAGACACATCTTACAAGATGCAGAGTCAGAGTAAATCATTGTGAAAGGAAACAGAAAAGTTTCCTAAGGATGACATTGGAGAAGCACTGTGTCAAGTGATTAGAGGAGACAGGGTCTTGTAGGAAAAGGATCAGAGGGAACGCTGTGAGGGTTACAGTTGGATAGACTCTCTTTTCAGAGAGGCAGCCTCCCTGTTCCCAGAAGGAAAACTGGGAGCAGTGAAGGGAAGAGGTTGAGGCAAGAGACAGAGCTGGGATTGGCACCCAGTCTCTTGACATCACAAACCCAATACTATGCCCATCATTCTTCACATTTTTTACTTTTGTGTCCCCCTCCCATACCCATTCTCCTCTCCCTGATTTTCTTATTGGAAGGATTGGTTATGGCCCTATTTCAGTGAGAAGTTTCAACTTCTCACTTAGACCAAGATGGGGACATGGCAGCTCTTTTCTCTGTACCTCCTTCCAGTGTCTGGAGGTAGGCATATGTTGGTAGAGGCCTGGAAAAACTGTGCCACCAACCAAACAGACTCATCTACTTTTTTCATTTGAGTTCATCAAATGTTAATGTCAGTCCCCTGCTGTGTGCCAGGCCCCAGGGCAGGAGTCTGGGTCAGAGGAATAGATTTGGAAGTCATCAGTGCTCAGTGAGGATCTGAAGCAAGACCATCAGTCATCATTGACACCTTCTTTCATTCCTACTCCATTCTTCCCATCAGCAAGGAATATGCAGGATCCTACCACTTCTCACTCCTCAGCTGCTTCCACCTGTCCCTCACCTGTTGCCTGGGTCACTGCAGGTGTCTCTTACCCATTTCCCTGCTTCTGTCTCACTTGCCAGTGATCCTAATAAAAAGGACCTATTTATGGCTCTCTGCTCAAATCGCCCATTAAATCCCCATTTCCCTAATAGTACATGCCCACATCCTCATCATGGCTCATAAGGCCTTCCTTGATCTAGTCTCCCTAAATTCCTGACCTCATCTTCTGTCTTTTCTCCTGCTCTACTCAGGCTACCTCTTCCTGTTCCCTGAACACTCTCACTTTGGGGCCTTTGCACTACGTCTCCTCGCCTGGAATGCTTTCCCCGAGCTGTCTCCTCGACTCACCCTTCACTCCCTTCAGGTCTTATTTAAATGTCACTACTCAGAGATGCCTCCCCTGGGCAACAAATCTAGAATTGTTGTCCCCACTTGACAATTAGTCTCACTCATCCCCATTTCACATGCAACACATTTTACTTATTTTTCTTGTTTATTCTTTCTCTTGTCCCACACGAGAAAGGGACCTTTTCTCTTTGTTGACAGTATATCTCCAGCATCCAGAACAGTGGCTGACACCTAGTGAGTGACTGTGAATGTGGGTGGTGGTGCTAGTGGCTATTAGCTGCAGTCTGGAGGTGGGACCATGTCAGACTTGCTGTGTTCTGGGGTTCTGTTCCCAGGCTGTATGTCAAGCAGAGAAAGTAGAATGAGATTCTTCCCCATCTTCCCAGCATCCAGAGAGGGCCCCAGGAAGGTTGTGGCATCCAGGTAGCCTCTTCCACACAAGTTCCCAGTCATGCTGACCTGTAAGCCTGTCCCTGGTGTCGCTGAGCCAGCTGTTGTTCTCTCCAACTCAGGTACAACTAATCTTAGGAATCTCATTACTGGCCGAAAGATAATCCACTGTGTCTAGATTAAAGGCTGTGTTTTGACCATTACCATGCATTGAGCATTGAACCGACAGTTTAATTGAGCTGTTTATGCCGCTGCCTTGATCTCTTCCCAGAGAATTTACAACTAATTCCGAGTGTCTCTACGAATTAAGTGGGCCTCTCCCAACATGCTTTGCCTGTAGTTTGCCTGTGCCAAATCCAACTTGTCCTTGTGTTACCCAATTATGGGCTCTCCCTTGCAGCTGTCTCTAGCTGATACTACTTCCAGCCCACTTCCTCCCTGAGGTGGCCTTAAGGATGTGGCCCTGAGAATGACCATACCCCAAGACAGCCTCTGTGATATCTGCAGCAGTAGGAAGGTGGGTGGAGCTGAGAATTGGGAAGGGAGCAGAGAATTCACAAATCATACTGACTCCTTTGAAGTCACCTCCAGACAACTGACAGTAACCCCCTAACAAGAAGAGGGTACAAATGTCTTTAGCACAGCTAAATGTGATGGAAGGAAAGAGTTCTGGATGAGGTTAAGACTTCCTCTGTATCCTCTTGGGCCTTCGATGTTACTATTTATAAAACGGGACCTGGCAGATCATTGTTTCTCATTCTGTGTTATGGAAGTGTCTAAGGGTAGGATTGTCATATTTAGAAAAACAAAACAAAAAACAATAACATTAAAGGATATCCATGCAATATTTGGGTACTTGTAGGAAATAAAGAGGGCTCTCCACCCCCAGCCCAGCCTCTGCTGATGAAATGGACAAGAACAGACATTCTCAAGCCCTGCTGAACATTAGAATCACCTACAGAGTTTATACAACACCCGGGGACCAGTTTGTATTCCAGGCCAATTGAATCAGACTCTCTGGGGGTAGATTCAGACATTCGTTGTTGTTCGTTTGTTCATTTCGTATCTCCCCAGGTGAGTCCAGTGTTTGAAAACCACTGGACCGGAGCAGCAGCTCTCAAAAGTGAGGTCCCTAGGCCAGAGCATCAATGTCACCTGAGAGCCTGCTAGAAAAACAAATTGTTCTTTTGATTTTTAGTCCATCAGAACCAGGAACCAGGGGGCTGTGGCTCAGCAAGCCCTCCAGGTGATTCTGCTGTAGCTGAAGCCTGAGAGCCCATTGGAAAGTCCCTTTGTGGGCAACAGGGCTCTGTCCTTTGGGGCCTGACCTACAAATGGGTGCTAGGAAAGCAAATTGTTGAATCGCTTTGCAGTGATGCATCTTAATGGCCAAACTGCCTGTCCTCTGGCAATTGCAGTATATATTATGAAGGTGGCAAATGCTCTGAGCGCAGTGGCTTTTTCAGTCCCCACACCTCAGTCTGATGTTTGAAGCAGTCTTGAAGGCCACCACTGGCACATGGAGCTTATTGGCCATGGAACGAGTTAAGCCAGAAGAGCCACAAATGGACCATAGGGGCCTGAGGATATAAAGTCGCCTCAGGTCAAGCATCAGGGGGCCTGAAGACCCAGCAGAAGGGGCTTGAAGCATGTGGGCAAGGAGGAAATAGAAAGTGTGGCAGAAAGGAAACAGTGTCAGGGGGCAGTAGAGCAGTGCAGGTGCCAGGACTGGGGCAGCGAGAATGAGGGGCACCTCCAGGGCTGGCTAGATGAAGGGAGTCAGCCACTGCTTCTGTGAGGAGCCAGGGCCAGGGCAGGCTTGGCAGACTGGAGGGGGCGGGTGTCAGAGGCAGAGAAGGAAGGCTGCGCTTGTTTAGTTTTGCTTTGTTTTGTGTTAAGAAGCAAGTGGTGATCAAGAACAGAGCAATGTTTTTCTGAGCCGAGGGGGATTTCAATACAAGCCCACTAGCGCAATCGGCTTTTCTTCTATGGAGGGTGGGGGGCGGGGGTGGGTGGATCTCACAGTCACAGGTTGACTAGTTTCTGGGATGCCATGCACCTAGGATGTGTGACCAGAGAGACATCTGGAGGGCAGGCAGTAGGGGCTGTGCATTATTCATTTCTGTCCACGCCCAGGATTCGCTCAGTTCCTGCCAAATATTAGGCCCTGAGTGACTGACTCATGTGTGGACTTGAATCCAGGAGGGATCCAACAAATCATGGCTCTTAAATGTGACTTATCACCTCAAACCTTAAGAACCACAGCAGTGAGAAAACAGAGACATTCCCCGTGCAAAAGGGCCCTTGTCACCCTGTAGAATCATTGCGGGCTCTTTCCTCGCTGCCTCCCTTTCTCCCTACCTCGTACCAAGCACCTCTCCTGTGCAAGGCCAGCTGTCGGACTGGCCCAGCTCCCTCCTCGGGGCTTTGCACACTGTAGGGAACAACTGAAAAAGAAGGGATAAAGGCAGCAAACATCAACACCTAGGAGATGACACTTACCTGTGTTCCAGTGTGAATGACTTTGCGTGCTGGTGTGTATAACTATAAATCTGAAGAGTTTAATCCTAGTTCATCTCTGAAAAAGTGAAGTACTGCTTTAAGGCCTGCAGTTGGGAAATGATTTATTTCTTCAATGTTAAACCACACACACAAAAAATGCTCCTCTGATGATGCAATTTCCATCCTTTCACTGTGGCTATAATATTTAAAGACGATTTTTAAAAGTCACTTTCCATGCATAATTTTCTTCTGATGTACTACTCTATTTATTTATTTTTCTTGAATTAAAATGCTTCCATTTGAGGATTTTCTACATGGGAAGCATTGGCCTTAACCAGAGCCAGGGAAGAGTTAAAGTTACAAATGGCTCTCTGTTGTCTGCCTCAGTTTGGGGGTGGATCAGGGGTGGAGACTGCCCCATTGTCCGCCCTTCCCTTCCCCTCCCTAGGGCTGAGTGCGGGATGTTGTCTCCCAAAATAACTCAGCCCCTGCTGGGAGCTGGTTTGGAATAGAGGATCCTCAGGATCAGAGGGGAACTCGTGTGGCCAAATCATCTGAGGGGCCCAGCCACCTTCTAAGCCAAAAACATTCCCTTATAAGCCTGCAGTGGGCTCCAGGGAAACCAAGTGACAGCTGTCTGCTTCTTTCACCCAGGTGGTGTCCGACAGAGCAGTGTTCTCTAGAGAGAGTCCTTAAGGTCAGTGGGCATGACTTAGAGAGACCCTGGCAGATTGGGGCAGAATCTAAGTAAGCCTCTCAGTCATTAGAATTTCTGAAGCTCGTGGAGTTCACAATATGCTGTAGAATCACCACTTACTGCACATGTCCAGAGGAGGGAACTGTTTGGTTTATGCAGCTTCCCGGAGTCAGGGTGAATGGGGGGACTCGGAGCCCACTCTGATCCTTTCATACTAATGTGCAGATAATGGTGGATTTGGGGGCTCTAGACTGTGGGCTCCCTTCACCCCCAAGGCTGGGGTAACATTTCATCCGTACGCTTTGAGCCTAGAGGTAGCGAAGCCCAGAGAGAAACATTGCTTTCTCCCTAAATGTCCTGCTTTTATCTCTATGTGCAACTCGATTCGTATTTCCGTTTGTTCCCATTTGCGGACATTTTTGTGGTGGGTATAACCTTTTTCTGTTACTACTAGGCTCAATAATCACAGGAATTCACTTCTCCAGTGGGCCCATGTTGCTATAAAGTAGCGCCTCCCAACAGCCATCGTGCATGTGGGTCAGAGGTGGGGTTTTTTTTGTTTTTTGTTTTTGGTCTTTTATAACATTGACATTTTGTAGGAGACCAGGCCAGTAGTTTTGGGAAATATTCCGCACTTGCATTTGTCCAATTGTTTCCTCATGATTGTCTTCTTAGGGCTTCATGTCAGAGGACAGAGGCTTTGACCTTTTCATTGTACTCCACTGCCTCTTGCCAAGTGAGGATCAAGTTCGATCCTTTGAATTGTTAAAAGGACCAGTGATAGGGAGAAAAGCCACATAGCAAGCATGGCGGAATGAATGCAGGCCTTGAAGAGCAACCTAATCAAGTTCAAGTCCTGGCTCTGATCTCTAGCTGATTGATCTTGAGCATATCAATTAACATCCCTAAAACCTGATTTCCTAATTTGTAAATGTAGATGATTTCTGCTTTGCAGGATTATGACTAACAGAAGTAAAGGACTCAGAAGATTATCTGATGTAGAATTAATTATAACTTCATATATGGCACTGATTATTATTAAGTCCTTAATAACAATATATCAAAATAGCCTATTTGTTCTTCTAACACATCTCTTAGATGCACCTTTTTCTGTATTTTCTCCCATTCTCAGGCACCTTTGTTGTCACTGCTTCCTTTCTGTTGCCCAAACACTAATCTGTCCCTTATATACCACCTCTGGTTGCCCTAAAATGTGGCCTTCACCATCACATTCATGTGGCTTCCTTATTCCTCAGGACATCAGGTTGATCAAGTTGAATGCCTGGCATTCAACGCCTTCTGTAACCTCACTTCATCCCACCTACCTGGATTTACCTCCCACCATTTCCCACGGGAGAAGTGTGATTGCTCCCGATCTGGCTGCTAGCACATTCTTCCTCCTCCTCTTCCCTCATTAGAGTGACAGGTTCTTCCTCCTCCTCTTCCACTGGGGTGTATGCATGTGTCAGTCAGGGTATGGCCATAAACAGGAACTGCTTGAGGTGTTTCAAGTAGGAAGGAATTTAATAAAGGGAATGAGGTGCTTACAAAATCATTGGAAATTATGGACAGACAAAGGTCAAGGAAAACCACCAGTTTTGTGACCAGCTGACACAGATAGGCATTTGAAGGGACTTGAAAACCAGTACGGATGATCACAGCTGCCCCTAACCCTGAGGCCCAAGATTTTCTTTCAGGAAAATACTTAGACTGCAAAATGTCATGTCTGCCTAGTCCTCGTTAGACACTGCCAGAGCGGCAAAACTCTGACTCCCGCCTTTCCTCTGCCTACCACGTCTTGGCAAGTGCTTCTCATTCATGTATTCTATTCTAGGATCTGCAGACAGGGATTTGGGACATGCACTTCTTAGGCTTCCAGCCCCTGTGACATAGGCAAGAACATGGAAGGGGTACTGAGCCAATGAAGACCTTTCCCTGGGACTCTTTTGATGGACCCAGTGGGGAAGACTTTTTTGGCTTTTGGAGTCACAGCTGGAAGGACATGAAACTGCTTACCTGGCCATCTTCCCTGACTTCTGAGGGAGGCGCAGCTGTGGTAGGACAGAATGAGGCCCCGAAAGAGTGAAAACAGAGTGAAAAACAGCTGGAGGAGGGAGGAGAGAGAGATTGAGAAAGAGCTGGTAACAGGTGACATTGTGTCAGCCCTGGACTTGGTCACACCCTTTGCCTGTGCGATCCATGTCCTTCTCAATTATTCCAATCCATAAATTTATTTTTTTGCCTAAGCTAATTTAAGTTGAATTCCTGTTAATTGCAACCAAAAGGGTCCTAATGAATAGCAGAAGGGTGACACACAAACAGTGCAGAGTCAGCCTGTGTTTTGTGCTATGCAAGAGGGCTAACAAAGAGATCTGAAGCACCCAGAGATGATAATAAGAAAGAAGTTCATCTCCACTTTATCTTTTATCTTGGAAATATTATTTTAGCCATAATTTTATTTCACTTGTTATTCCTCATGGCCTTTGCTTCCTTTCAGAACACTCTTCTTTCATTCTTGTGATATTGTGATATATAATAAATATATATTTGGTCTGCATCCTATTCCTTGTACAGAGATCTTAAAACCCTTGGAATTTCTTAAGTTATAAGAGCATCAATGTGAAATGGGTGTCTTTTGTTATGTATAACAAGCCCCTTTCAATTCTACCAGAGTTTATGTTGACGAGGGGACTTTTGGGAAGCCCCTAAGGATAGGGACTGGTTGTCAGGGGAACCAGCCATGTGATTAGAGGGTTGAAACTTTCAGGCACTTGCTTACCCTTCCTCCTCCAAGAAGGGGGAAAGGGGCTGGAGGTCGCACTGATCTCCAGTGGCCAATGATTTAATCGAGCATGTCTAAATAATGAAGCCTCTACAAAAACCCAAAAGACAGGGCTCAGAGAGCTTCCAGGATGGTGAACACATAGACTTGCGGAGAGAGTGGCCTGCCCAGTAAGGGCACGGAAGCTCTGCACCCCTCCCACATACTTTGCCTGTTGCACGTCTTCCATCTGGCCGTTTCTGAGTTATACCCTTTTACAATAAACCTGCAATCTAGTATGTTAAGTTTTCTTGAGTTCCCTAGGCTGCTCTTGCAAATTAACCAAACCTAAGGAGGAGGTCTGAGAAGCTCCACGTTATAACTGGTCAGTCACAAGCACAGGTAACTTGGACTTGCAATTGGTATCTGAAGGGGGTGCAGTCTGGTGGGGCTGAGCCCTAACCTGTGGGGTCTGATGCTTTCTCCAGGTAGACAGTGGCAGAACTGAGCTAAATTGTAGGATTCTGCCACCAGTGTGGCAGAATTGCTTGGTGTGTGGAAAACCCCCACATCTGGTGTTAGAAGTAATGTGGGAATAGTGTGAAAGTAAAGGGGACACATAGGAGTCTTTTTCCTTTACTTCTGTTTTCAAAATACTTCCTGCTTTCCAAACACCAGTTCAAATCTCTTTCTCCAGGGGCCTCCTTTATTACTTCACCCCATTTCTGAACTCTTCAAGTTCTTGGCACAGAATGGTTGAACACCAAATTATTTTTAAGTTTTTCAGTGTGTTTTGACTCCCATTATTGACTATGAACTCCTCAAGGTCATGGACTACATCTTACACCCTCTCTGCACCGCCCCCCTCCTTTACCCACTGTTGCCAGATTTATCACCATTGACTGGTACTCAGTGAATACTTGGAAATTGGTGGACTGATTACTACTCAATGGGGAGGCTGAAGTTGCGGTGGGCAATTAACTTGAGGAGTAAGAATGAAGGAGAGGAATACTGTCCAGATACCAGCCATCCAGGAATAAGGAAGCCTTCCCAGAAAGAGTAATCAAGCTTGCCCAAATGTGCTTGGCACAGGGATGGACCAAGTCCCAATCCATGCACCTCTCCTAGTGGCCACAAGGGGGCGGCAGATGGCATGGTCCAAGTATCCAGGTGTCCACTTGGCGTCTGGAGGAGCCAGTCAGCTAAACTAAGTCCTGCTAGAAAGGAGATCTTCAGTACAGGTGATTTGCACAGGATAAAGTGGGCCTAGTTAGTACGCCTGGAAAGCAGGATACCTAGACTAAGGCTGGGAAAGCCAAAGGATAAACACATGGACGGTGGACATCAATAGGCATCTAAGAATATGAGCTGAATCCTCCAAAATCAAAACCGTGAGTGAACTTTAAGAGATCTAGACATTCTGCTAATGACAAGGGGGTGCTTCAGTGCTTCAGAAGAAAGCAGGATGTCCAGCCATGGTTTAGTGGCCAGGGCAAAGTCTGGGAGGCAGGAGTCTCAGAGTCCCATCTCTAAGCTCATAGGTTCTGAGCCTTTTGCCTGACAAATGCTTTTGCTGTGTCACCTAGGGGATGACCTTCTCCTCTCTGAGCCTCAGGTGTCATGTCCTGTACAAAGAGGATTAGTGTCCAGAGACTCACAGATCAGCCCTATCTTTGCCCTGGGAT
Organism: Mormoops blainvillei; assembly: GCA_004026545.1. Classification (NCBI taxonomy): domain Eukaryota; kingdom Metazoa; phylum Chordata; class Mammalia; order Chiroptera; family Mormoopidae; genus Mormoops; species Mormoops blainvillei. The sequence goes on along the minus strand of PVJD01011939.1, from coordinate 28,379 downwards.
CCATGATGGCCAGGGATCCTTCTAGCTTAAATGGTCTCTGGGGTTATATGAACAAAGCAGTTCAATTGGTGACAAAGACATTTCCTTCATTACCCCTGTCTGTGTACACCTGCTTTCTTTAAAACTTTTGATGGGACGTGAGCCATGGGAAAGGGTTGAAGCTAAGCCGTCTGACGTTTAGGTACCCTGCCCCATGTCCTAGCACACATCAAAATGTTCCACATGCCACTGTAAATGCAATTATTTTTGCTTTAAAATAGTCTTGAGGGCATTTTTATACTTTCACTTTCAAGATTATTTTGGTAATTTAATTTTCAGTGGCTATGCTTTCTCAGAAAGCATCGTGCATAGTTAGGAATTCCTTGAGGTGAAAGAATCCACTAATTGCTTTCAAATATAATAAAATTTGTATGGATATTGAATGAAATAGCTTAGAGAGTTGATATAATACTGTATTTTGTAAACGGTTAAATTTTGATTTTGGAATTTCATTTTGTATCTTGACTACAAGCATGTTTGTGGTGTGCATTTTTTGAAGCTCTTGAAAAGCTTGTATGTCCTCAATCTTGTATCTGATGAGTAAAATCCTCCCGAGGCAGCCAAAACAGGGTTGGGGGGGTCCTTCCTTTCAGTTATTACATTTTGTCTTGTCTCCCGGCCCAGGAGCTAGAGCAAGCTTTGAATGCATCAATGAGAAAAGGAACCCCCCTCCCGCTTCCTTTTAATCTCAGAAACTTCACTGTAAACCTATCTTTCAGCCCAGTCATCTCGGCAGGCACCCAGGTGGCAGAAACTCCCAGCTCTGGTATTTTTATATAGACAGGTTCCTCCCAGTCCTCTCAGCACACCACATTCAAGCCAAACACCATCCCCATTGTCAACATTTCTACAGAAATAGATATCGCACAAAGGGCAATATCTCACCAGAGAATTTGTTTTCTCCTGCTGATAATTTCTCTCCATAAACATTTTTGAGAGAGATGAATAGGTGTACCTTTCTGGAACGGCGGGCAGATGCTGGGGCGTGAAATGACTTTGCGTGGCATGTTTTATGTATGAGGGAGGGTCCGGAGGACCACCTGCGACTGGTTGCAGACCACCAGATTTCTCTCCTGCATGTGACTGACAGTTGGGCCAGCCGCTTCACTCACGGCTGCTCTCCTGAAGCTTTAAAGGCCCAGCTTGGGTGGAGGCTACAGAGAGACTCCTAAAGAATTGGTGCAAAGCGTCACCAGCTTAAAACATTCGAGGTCCATTGTGTAGTCCTAGGTACCCCCCCAGTCGCACTCATTTCACAGCCGTGGTCACAGTCATCAGATACTTTATTGTGCTGGTATTTATTTTTTTATTCCCCTCTTTCTCTGTTTATAACAGTGACAAAGGGAATGAATTTCTTCCCATCATGGTGTTAATGAATCTCAAATAAAAAAAAAAAAAGAGATGTAACCTCAGAAAAACAAAGAAACTAACATAAAAAGGGCAGGCACCGGGACCTCCAACAAAATGAACGCGTGGGATTTTTCCACTCATCTCTCTCTAGGGGAGGGGAGGGTGATCGTTAATAATAAAGTGGCGTCAAATAACTTGCCAGCAGTTCATCAGGGTCCCTCTAAAGCCCAGAGTCAACAACAGCAAATGACTCATGAAGGTGGCACACCACAAAAGGGTGGGTAGGGACACAATCTCAGGTCCAGACCACAGGCTTTGAGGGGGATTTATTCCCACCCCGCCAGAGGGGTGCTAGATTTAGGACATAAAAATGCAGGATACCCAGTGATATAGTTGACTCTTTTTAAAAGAAAAAAAATTCATTTGTTATTAGAGAGGGGGAAGGGAGGGAGAAAGAGAGAGAGAGAGAAACATTGATTGGTACACACAAACCTCAACGGGGGACCTGGCCCACGACCCAGGCATGTACCCTGACCTGGAATTGAACCAGCGATCTTTTGCTTTGCAGTACGATGCCCAACCCACTGAACCACACCAGTCAGGGCACAGCTGGCTCTTGAACAACACAGGTTTAAACTGTAAGGGTCCACTGACAGGTAGATTTTTTTCAATAAATACAGTCAGCCCCTCTGTATTTGCAGGTTTCACATGCAGGGATTCCAGCAACCTCCTATGGAAAACGGTACTTTTGCATTCCCAACAGCAAGTCCCCAATCACAGATGGAAAATACTGTTTCTCATTTGTAGTTGTTCAAATCTGCAGTCGTGAAGAGCCCACTGTAGAATTCATAATTATGCTTTGATTTTCTACTGCCCGGGAGTTGGCGCCCCTAACCCTCCGTGTCGTTCAGGGGTCAACGGTATTTGACCTTCAGGGAAGCGACAAATAATTTTAAGTCTGTTTGGGACATACTTATGCTGAAAATGTTTATGTTGTTTATTCAAAAGTCAAATCCAACTGGTGTCCTGTATTTTCTGTGGCAACCCTGTCTCAGGGACACGGCTCTTGTGTTCACTTCCCAAGGACTTACGTATTTCTAGGTTCCAGCTCCTCTAGGGGGAGGCCGCCACCAGTCTCAATTTCTAAAATCTCGCACTGTCTTACAGGCACAGCTCAAATGCCACATTTTGGTGAAGTCTTCCCCCTGAATCATGTTCCTCCTCTCTCTCTGCCCTCTCCCCCCATAGTATTTTGTTTCCCTGTTTTCATTTATATTTAGTTGTTTGTAAGTCTGTCTCCCCTACTAAACTGGGAGCAACTCAGGGGCAAATATCTAGATTCTTTTTCCCATTGTCCCCAGTACAGTTTCACCTGTGCCTGATGTGTCATAGGTAATCCTTATGTTTGTGAAGGAATCAATGGTCCCAGTTAACATACTCTGAATGCTGCCCATGTCCAGGCATGGTTCTAAGCACTTTACATGAATTTCAGTCCTTTAATCTTTGAGGAACTCTTTGAGGTAGGCATCGTTTTTATTTCCATTATTTCCATTTTAGAGACGGTGAAATGGAAGCACAGAGATGCTTAGTGACTTGCCTATGGTCACACAGCCCGGTAAGGGCCGAGTTGAGATTTAAACCCAGACAGTATGGCTCCCATGTCTGTGCTCTTAGCCTCTGTAATATCTTGAATGAGTGGACGGACAGGAGGAACAGTGAAAGAACAAATGAAGAAATGCATGAATAGAGGCAGCAAACAGGTATTTGGATGAGGACACAGGAGGTGGAGCCAAGGTAGGTGTTAGGAGTCACCGCCCCCGGGCCACTGCTGGAGGGGTCAGGGAGATGACAAGAAGACAAGCTGAGGGACAAAATTAGGCGAGTCAGTGACTTGAACACTCAAGGCAGCTCAGCAGCAGAAGGGGCTGACCTTGTTTCTGCTTCGGAAGTCAATCCTTGGGTCCGGAACCCTCTACATCCCTGCAAGGGCCTGGCTGTAACTTTCTTTCTAGCTTCCTGCCCCCACAGCCCTCCTCTTCCTGGAGCAGAACCCACGCTACCTCTCTCAAGCGGCTCAGGCCAGTGGAGCTCTGAGGCTGATCCTGTCTTTCCCCTTGCTCTCAGCTAGGAGTTAACAGGCTTGGCGCCAGGACCCTCTTTTCTTGGGCTCCAGTCCCTCTGTGTCTCATGCTCCCCCGCCTGGCTTTTCCTATGGGTGTTACGCTGAAGATCTGATGTGGCCCCGGGCGATGATCAAGGACGCCAGGCAGAGCACCGCAGCGGCAGTGATAGCGATGTAACGGCCTTCTGTCTCCCAGCCTTGGAGACAGTAGACGGGGGCTTGCTCGTGCTGTCTGCCTAGGCTTTTTCACTTGTTAAAAATTGTGGTAAAAGAGGTCTACATACCATGAAATTTCCTGTCTTAGCCATTTTTAAATCTGCTGTTCAGTTGTGTTAAGTATATTCACACTGTTGTGAAACAGCTCTCCAAAACTTTTGCATCTTGCAAAACTAAAACTCTACACACATTAAGCAACTATTCCGCTTCCCCACCCACCCCAGCCCCTGGTACCCACCATTCTACCTTCTGTGTCCCTGAATTTGACTACTCCAAGTATCTCATATAAGTGGAGTCATAAAGTAGTAGTCTTCCTGTGACTGGCTCATTTTACGTAACGTAACGTGTTCACGGTGCATCTGTGTTGTAGCATTTATCAGAATTTCCTTCCTTTTTAAGACCGAAGAATATTTTGTTGATCCGTTTATCTGTTGATGGACATTTAGGTCGTTTCCATATTTTGGCTTTTGTGAACGATGCTGCCAGGAACATGGGTGTGCAAATAGCTCTTCAAGTCCTTGCTTTCAGTTCTTTTGCTTATATACCCAGGAGTGGAACTGCTGGGTCATATAGTTCTGTTTTTAATTACTTGAGGAACCTTCCTCCCAGTTCCCATAGCCATCGCACCATTTTACATCCCCACAGCAGTGCACAAGGGCTCCGACTTCTCCACCTCCATGTCGGTACTTGTGTTCCGTTTTTGTTTTGTTTTTATAGCAGCATCCTCATGAGAGTAAGGCTGCCTCGAACCTATTCTTTATTAGGAGGCTGCATTTCTGTAATGGCTTAGCGTGATCCCTAATCATCCCCTGGAACTGAGCAGCGGGGAGGGCAGCGCGCCGTGCTGAGGGCAGATAACCCGATGACCTAGACAGAGAGTTATCCTAATTCCGTCAGTGACTTTGTGACCCTGGGCAAGGTGCGCAGCCTCTGAGTTTCCATCTGCTCCCTGGGGACAAGGCCTTCTTGATGACAGTCTCCTCCCTCCTCTGCCCTGATGTTCCCTCCGGGAAAAGACAGGAAGTGAGAGATGGAAAATGACTTAGCAGGCAGCAGGCATCACCCTAACTGTATTTTTTTCCTTCTGTTATAAAAATAATTCGCGCTTATTTTTTAAACATAAGAAAGCTCAGAAAAGCATGAGAAGCAAGGAAGTATTTATCTGTCATTCTGTCACCTACAGACACCACCGATAACATTTTAGTCTGTTTCTTGCCTTTTGTTTTCTTTTCTAAGTGAGGTAAACTTTTTTAATCCTCGAGGGTCCTCTTTCTAAAGAAGAATTGCTCCTTTTCACAGCAATCAGTAACAAAGTTAACTGAGCTCTCAGTTTCTTAAATATATCTTCCTTTGTGCTAGTTCCCTTCTTAGACGAGTCACTTTGAGGGAAAAGCAATTAATTACAGTGGAAACGCTGCTTGGAGACACCTTATGAAATTACGTTAATATGTATTGAGAGGAAGAAAAAGGGGATAAGGGAGCTGATGGGCAAAACAAGCAGTGTACTTAAATGGGTGATTTCCTTTCACGTTTCAGAGTTGATGGTCACTGTATTTCTGAAAGGACTAGAAACCTATTACTGTAGTTTTAGTTTGTCAAAATCAGTAAAACTCGACTCACAAACTAACAAAAAGAATGACTTTGGTAAATGTAATGTACATTTGGAAAAAAACAAAAAAAACAAAACACCGCTATATCAGTTCTGGAAAAAAAATTTACGTGATAATCCCAAGATTAAAAGGCGGAGTATGGAGCGCTCTACGTGAAGAGGTATAGAAATTTTCCAGAATCCCTGGCCTGGCCTCAGGAGCCCATGCTTGGGGATGCTTTGGGGCTAGTGTGGTATAATGGAACTGGGCTCTGTGCTGCAGAAGACCCAGGTTTCGTCTGTATTGCCGGCCTGGCTGGAAGCCCAGAGGATGACCTGACCTGGCTTCCGGGCTAGTGGAGTGATGAACGCATGAAAGATGTTTAGCACAGCCCCTGGCACACAGGAAGTGCGCTCAATAATTGTCAGGTCTAACTGCTACTACCTGGTACAGAGGAGGAAGCCAGATTCTGGGTCTTCTTGGCAGTCTGGTAGTGAGGAAGGCAGGAGGTCTCACTTGGAAAGGGGGCAAAGGTGGGGAGTTGATTGGTCCCTTTATCTGGCTTCTAATTCCTCCTTAATCTAGGCTTCCAGGGCACGTGTGTGCATGGTGTGTGGTGTGGGGTGTGTGTGTGTCGGGACATTTAGAGTGTGAAAGGCTCAGAATGGAAGAAGAGAACTAATATTTATTAAGTGCCTGTTATATACCAGACACCATGCTAAGCATAAAAAAATTCTTGCAAGAGAGATTAGCTAACTTGATTAAACATTTGGACCAGGCTTGTGTGCCTGACACTAAACCCTGAGCAGAGACATTCTCTTCATTTTCCGTGGGCCTATAGAGGGATTTTTTTCCACTGAGTTTCAAGAGTTCGAGTCTTACCTTGGTTCAGGCAAGGTTTTAAATATTTTTTTCTTTTTTTAATTCTAGAGATAGGGGAAGAGAGAGAGAAAGAGAGAGAGAGAAACATTGATGTAAGAGAGAAACATCGATTAGTTGCCTCTTACACCTGTGGTGACTGGGTATTGAACCTGCAACCCAGGCATGTGCCCTGACTGGGAATTGAACCCTTGACCTTTCAGTTTGCAGGATGATGCCCAACCCACTGAGCTACACTGGCCATGGTGATAAGGTTTTAATAGGCAGAATTTACCCAACTCGTGAAAAATCTGAGACTTTCCCTTTTTGTGTGTCAAGGGGTTTTCCGCTGGTCACAAGAAACTACCCCACCATTGGTTCCCATTCAGCAGTCAGGGCCTCTCCTCAAGGGCCTGAGAGGGGCGTCCTGAAGGTGCTGGCATGCCTTGCCAGAAACATTCTTCTGGGCCGCGTGGGAGCCAGGAGGCCCTGTGGTCCTGTCTGGTCTGACCCAAACCCTGGGTGGAAGGGGAGCAAGCCCCAACCTGCAGGCCAAGCCTGACACACGCAGGGCAGTGAGCACACTGCCCTCCCTGGCACTTCTGGGGCCAAATTTCTTGCCAAACAGGCTTGAGTTTCAACGCGTTGGGAAAGCACAGGAGGCTGGGGCATAACTTTGCTGTTAACTCCAAAGCCGGGCCATAGCAGACCCCGGAGAGCCAAGCAACGCGGCAGCTGGAAGGGGGGGGGCTCGGCCCTCTCTGGGGGATGTGCTGTACTGGGCTGACTCCTGGGGACTCTGTGTGTCACAAGCCATCCCAGGATGGAGGTGAACTTTCTTCAGGTGCTTTACCTGGGAGACCTTAGGAGTTAGACTAGAAAGGTTTTTAGAAACAACCTGGCCTATAACGACGGCCTGTTCTTGCTGAGCCTGAGTCAGGAGAGGAGGTGAACTGTAACTAATAGATATTGTTTAAGAGAGCAAGACATTTTATAGTTCACCTTAGAAATATTTATATTCAAAGTGATTAAAGTTCTCAATTTATAGCTAATCATAGTTTTTAGCATTTTGGTCAAGGGAAAGCTTCAGGTATCAGTACATTTTATTTAAGCGGAATGGAGAGTATCAGATTTTGCTGAGTAACGATAAGAATCACACAAATTTCAGGCTCTATTCTAATTGCTTTATTCATATGAACTCCTTTGATCCATATAATAACCCTATTTCATGGTACCAATATTATTGTTTTAAATATGAGGAAACTTAAAGACAGAGAGGGTTAATAACTTACAACCAAGTTTGCACAATTAATGAGTAACAAGCTTGGATTTGAACCCAGGGAGTTTGGCTTCCAAGACTGTGCTCTTATGCACTGTGTTTTAAGGTACTCCAAATAATGAGGACTTAATTTCTTTGACTATTTTACTAAGTGATCACTCACATAAATTATTTGCGGAAACTGTCACAGTGACAGTTTGGGGGGTCCGTTAGAATAGATTGGGAAGACTGGAGTTTGACACCTTGACCTCTCCCTTCCCCCTGTGCAATATTACAAATATGAAAATTAAAGACCAGAGAGGTACAGTAACTTCCCTAAGTTACATGGTGAAAAACTGACCGGACGTCAGAATTTAACACCCAAACTGGGCTTTTCTCAATATATCATTTTTGTTCTGAATGAACTCTAGAGCAGACTCTTAGAGTTCTGAAATCCAATTCTCTCTCTCTCTCTCTCCCTCTCTTTCTCTCTCTCTCTCTTCTCTCCCTGTTTCACAGCCCAAACTCTTCAACCAGAAAGTACTCTGCAGTACATGTAATCCTGGGTTCTGATTTCTATCAAAAACACTCCCTGCCTCCCCCGGTCCTGTCTTGCCTCCTTCGCAGGGGCTGCGCATGGAGGGGAATAACAGGGCCTGCTTCTTTGCTCTTAATCAGTGTCAGGATCAGAGCAGAGCGGCTAGGAGAGGACTATGAACCATGAGAGTTAGACCACGGCATCCAGGCTTGTGATGCGGGTGATGGAAACCAGGACCTGGCGACAGCCAGAGTCAGGGAGAGCCACACCCATCGCCCCCATCAGCTCCTCCCTCGGTGATTTTTCACATCACTGGCAACACTGAGATGCCACAAATAAAAAGAGCTGCAAGAAATGAGGATTTGAGTGTCATGTTGGACATTGGAAATACTGAAAGAGCTCTGGACTTGGAGTCAGGAGGCCTGGCTCCCAGGCTTGGCTCTTGCACTGAGCAGCTGTGTGGCCTTGGGCAAGTGGATACACGTTTCTGGACCTCTTGTTTCTCATATGTTACATGGGTTAATCAGCTGCTTGCCTATCTTCACAGGATTTCTGTGAGGCTAAAATAAGAAAACAAGGTGGACGTGCTTTGGAAATGGCAGCGCAATGCTCAGATGCAAGGGATGGCTGTTGTAGCACTGAGCTAGATCCAAACAGGCAGCAGCTGTTGGTCCCTGCCCTCGTGATAAATGGAGGCATGAAAGACTTTATTCCCTTTCTTCTATCATATCAAGGCTCATTCCCTGGAAATGATTTGGGCACTGGGAAATCAGGGCTTGGCCTGGGGCTGCTTCCAACGCCCCTCCTGATGTTGGCTCTTTGGAACGCTGTCCCGGGAATCAGGAGCCTGGGTGCCAGACCCCACCCTACCACTAACAAGCTCTGTTCCCTGGACGCCTCTTCGCTTCTCTGCACCTTGGCTGGCTCTGAAATTCTGATGCCACATCATCAGCTTGATGCAGGATCAGCTCTGGGGTCTGGGTAAGAGGGGAAATGGGAGAATATGCCTACTAAGTGCCAGGTCCTTTCCCTGTCATCTATCTCCTTTCATTCATTTTCAGCTCATCATTGTTGCCAACCTCTGTGCCAGACGCCAGGACCAGCCATAATAGGCAGATGTGGCTTTCTGGGGATTCCAGTGAAGCAGGAGAGACAAGCATAAAGCAAATGATGCCACAAATACAGAATGACAGTTGTGGAAAAGTGTAAGAAGGGAAAGAAGAAAGAGCTCTTGGGGGTGGAGGGAAGAACCAAATCAGCCCATTATGGAATTGAACTTGACAGGTAACAAGGACATGGCCAGCTAGAAGGGGACAGAGCTTCTGTGCAAAGGGAACACGTGGAAGGCCTGAGGTTTGAAGGAGAAGGGCCTGGCCCAGAGACCGAGGCACAGAGCAAGCGTACACGTGGAGCCGTGAGCTACGGGTGGGCCGTGGCCGGTGCGATGCCCAGAGGCTGGCCGCGCCCTTTCTTCACGTCGTGGTCAGAGCAGAGGTCTTGATCCTAATGTTGACATCTTTTCATCCCAGAATATGAGCTCCACTGACCTAGACCTTCTGAATACAATTAGAATTTATTTTCTGGGCAATCTGATGCATCATATTCAACTAATTCAATAAATAATCACTGTACTCAGCCCTAGAAAAGCAGGACAAAAAAAGGGACTTTGTCCCTTCCCCGTTGGTCCCCCCATCTGGAGGACAGGCTGGGAGAGGGCAGTGGGTGGGCACTTTATTAAGTGACTCTAAAGTAAGACAGGCTGAGACGAGTGCCACACAGGAAAGTGCAAAGGCTAAGGTTCAATGACCAGACCTGACAGTTACAGGAACATGTCACATTAATGGCCATGTTTTTGAAATGCTTGTCACATCCATGGCAGTTTCCAGGAAAAAGTGTAATTTAAGCTGAGCCTCGGACAACAATAAGGGTTTTCATTTTTAACGCATTTTTTCCAATTAAAAAATAACATGCGCTCCTAAAGGAAAATTTGGGAAACACAGAAAAAGAAGACAAGAACTATAATGATGCATAATCCAGAGAAAACACTGTAAACGTTTTAGTGAGTAATCTTCCAGACAGCTTACCTCTGTTTAGCAGTGTTGAAATCACTGTGTAGATACAATTTCGGAGCGTTCTCTTTTTGCATTTCATATGTCAAGAGTCTTTTCCCACATTGTTAAATATCCTTCAAAACCATGATGTAGGATGGCTGTTTAGTATTCTGTTCTTCGGGTTTGTGTAACCTCTTCACTATCATTGGATATTTTGGTAGCTTCCAAATTTGTTGCTGCCATGAATAATGCTCAAGTGAGCATTTATGTACATAAAACTGATGCAGGGCAGACTTCGAGGAGTAAGTAGAATTCCTAGGAAAAAAGTGTGTGAACATCGCTATGGCTTTGGATACCTATGGACTCATCACACTCCCACCAGCAACATAGATGTACTCCTATCTCTGCACACTTGCCAACATTCTCTTCTTTAAAAAAAATTTTTTTAAAGATTGATTTTAGAGAGAGGGAGACAAAGAAACATGGATTTTGTTGCTCCACTCATACATGCATTCACTGGTTGCTTCTTGTTTGTGCGCTGACTGGGGGTTGGACCCACAACCCTGGTGAATCAGGGTGACGCTCTAACCAAGTGAACTACCCAGCCAGGGCCCAGCACTACTTTCTTTTTAAAATCTTGACCCATTTGGATGGGGAAGAGCAGAGCTATTTTGTTGCTTAAGTCTGCCTTTCTTCGATTAAGGATGAGCTTGACTTTGACCAGCCAGCCGGGGCCGTGGATGGCTGGGCAGGGAGTGGGCAAGGACAGAGAGAACAGTTTCTGGAAAGACCTGGCAAGCCTCCTCCCCGGGCAGCTCTGTGGAAGTGTCTGGAGTGTTTAGTGAATTGCACAAAGGCTGACTCATGTCATTGGTAACTTCTCCTCTGCTGTCTTCAGCACTTGGAGCAGCCATGACTCTGGACACTTCCACCTGGAGGGTAGGTGGCCGCCTGAGACAGAGTTCTATCTGCCCCAGGATATACCCAGGAGGTGAGAACCCTTCTCTACCTCACCCACTCTGCAGAACAGTCCCCACCTTCCCCTAATTTCCTTAGTGAGAGAGGAAACCTATTTTCAACATCTGTGAAAAGTGAAATATGATGGGGTGGGATTGGAAATAAAAAAAATTCTTGGGAAATGCCTTCAAAATACAGGATTTTAATACCACTGGAAGCAGCATAAATTGATTCAGCCTTTTTTTGAAGGGCAATGGAGTAATATGGCCCCAATTGTAAAGTATGAATACTCTTAAACTCAGTAGTTTTACTTTTAAGACTATACCTGAGGAAATAAACAGATAAGATCACAAAACTGTGTGCACAGGGACGTGTATAGAAGGAAGTATTCTTGTATTAGCGAAGAAGAAATAAAAAAGGAAACAGTCTAAGTGGATGCCTTCCACGCACCTGAGAAATAGACACTCGTGTGAGGAATTACTTGAAATCTGGTTTGAGGAAGGGACTGATACCAGCTAAGAAAAAACTGTCTGGAGAATACCTGGAAGTGTCCCCTGACCAATAACCAAGAGGAGCCCATCCTTCCAGCTCACGGTGGGCAAAGCAGGGCTTGTGCCTAAGGCGAGCAGCCACCAGTGAGGGGAGGCCGGCTCAGGCCAGTCTGCAACCACAACAGGGAAAACAAGTCATTCAGCCTGGAAGGCGGGGGCCCCGCGGGACAGCGGTCCCTCTTGGTGCCCCGCAAGCTGCGAAAGTGGCCAGTAGGGCAGCAGATATTCCACCTTGGCCTGAGACATTCCAGGAACTGGAATATCCCATCATCAGATAATATCATACCCTCAACCCCCAGAATCATCATGTATCTTTCATGTGATTCAAAAAGTTCTAATCAGGGGACCAATTGGACTAAATGACATAGTACAGGGAATAGAATAAAATATTAGAAAATTTTTCATTTCAAATGCCAACGGGCTTTGAGAGGTCATGTCCTTGATTCATTATAAAAGGCATGTAGTGAATGCCCACACTGTGCGGTGGGGATCAAGGCAGGAAAAGTCCCTGTCATCGTGGCCTTTATTCTCCAGGGTGGGGAGAAAGACAACCTACAAGGAAGCAAGTGGCGCACTGTGGGTAGGGTCAGGCCGAGTGCTGCAGAGTAGATGAACGGGCTGCTGAGGCAGTGACAGGGAGGGAAGGTCTCTTGGAGGAGGGGACTGTGAGCTGAGGCCCAATGACTGAGAATGTGCAGCCCTGCGGGGAAGGAGCCCCAGGCTGAGGGCACAGCAGCAGGACAGAGCGGGGGCCAGGGCGGCTTCGGTGCACAGCAGGGAGACCGACGTGGGCTGAGGGTCCCACAGGGTCTGCTTCAACCTAAGAGCAATTAGGAATTACTGGAGAGAATATAGTTTATGTTTTTTGCTATTGTTGCTTTTTTATTTATACTTTTTAAAACTTTTTTTATTTTAATTTTTTAAATTACAGTTGACATTTAATATTCGTTTGTATTGGTTTCAGTTATACAGCATAATGGTTAGACATTTGTATAATTTACAAAGTGACCCTCCCATAAGTCTAGTATCCCCCTGACATAGTTATTACAATATTTTTGACTATATTCCCTATGTCATACTGGCATTTATATTTTTAATTTACTGGGTATTTTAAGAAATTGAGATGTAATTGATAAACTGTAAAAGTTGCCTTTTAAAACTATATAAGTCAGTCTTTTTTATATTCACAAGGCTGTGCAGCCATCACCACTAAGTGGGTGTCTTCCACGTGCCTGAGTGGGTATCATCACCCTAAAAAGAAACTCCACATCCATTGGCGTCACTCCCTGTTCCCACTCCCTGGTCCCCAGCAACCACTAATCCACTTTTTTGTCCCCATGAATGTGCCTCTAAGAATATTTCATAGAAATGGAATCATACACTGTGGGGCCTTTTTGATTGGTTCCTGCCACTTACCTTGTTTTCAAGCTCATTGGTGTTGAAGCATGTACCAGTGCTTCATTCCTTTTTATGGCCAAATAACAGTCCAGCACGTGGATTTGCCCTGTTTCACTTATCCTTTCCCCAGCTGCTGGACATTTGTGTTGTTTCCGTATCTGGGCTACGAAGAAGAACGCTAGGACCATTTATGGACAAATGTTTTCCAGGGATTGGGAAAAGTTGATACTGACCGTTTTTGCCACAGTTTTCACTGCTTGTATGGAGAGGGTTTTTGGAGAGCCTCCCTCTGCCATTCTGCTGATGTCACTCTTGATCACTTCATTTTACACCCTGTATTAGGATTTGATGAGTCACAATGAATTGAATTTCAAAGGTAAGTGACCCTGAGGTTTGTCTTAGATCATTGCCTTCATCAGCAATACCACCTGCCTCTGTTTTTTTAAATGTGTTGGTTCCAATGGGCCAGAGGTTGACTAAAGTAAGGGGCCCACTAAGCAAGTTAGGTCTTTAATCAGGCTCTGGATCGGGGCTCAGGGCTGGGAATAGCACAACTGTGTTTTTTGGAAAGAAGGCAGGGTTCTCACAGGGGTGACTGTGAGATGTTGAGGGCCCTTGACTGGTGGGAGGAGGCAGGCTGGTGGTCCTGACTGGCAATGGGAACTTCTTCCAGATCTCGGATGCCTGGCTTATAATTCATTATGGCCAGGGGACACCGGTTACCAGATACTCTGCTCTAGGAAGGCTGTGTGTCATTGAGTGATGGAGACACTTGCTTGCACGTAGTTTGCACATCACAGCTTCTGCATGATTTTCTGTTCAGAGAGACTGAGGATGTGCTGCCCAGCTGCAGAGGGAGGTATGAGTTGACCTCTCAGAGTCCGTGCTCCTGGGGGATGGGGCATGAGCACCTGGGTATGATCACTTTACCTAGATTGGCAGACAGCAGATGTTATTCACGACCACGTGGCAGATGGAGGAGCTGAGGCCAGAGCAGGGCCAGGACCCACTTCTAAGTCCTCGGAAAGGGTTTGGCGGAGCTCTTTGTGTTCCAGTTTTCATCTGGCCTATCCTGTAGAGAGCCCCATAGCAGGGTGGAGTTCATCCAAGATCCTTATCAAGTCGTACCCTTGGAGCTAAAAGTCGAGCTGCAGAATTCTAGCTCAACAGAAGTAAATGAGAGAAGAGCTCGGGTGACAGAGCTGACCAAGATGGGGCGGAAGTATGGGGAACCACCCCCATGGGCTAAGAGGATCTCAGGCTGCCCTAATGGTGCAGTAACGTCTAGAAGGAGGGAAGTGAGTGTTCTATGCACTCTGGGCTGCACCAGGCATTCCTGGGTTTTGTGACTTGGAGTATGTCCTGGAGAGTGTCTAGGGTGGGAAGGGCAACGTGAAAATTGTATTGTGTTAGAACAAGTGAAGGATTTGGGGCTGTTCCGCTGAAGAAGAAAAGACTCAAGGGACCTGGGCATTGTTTGAAGATCTCTAATGGGTTGTTCTTGGGCACAGAAAGCAGGTCTGCGAGGCCCCTGAGGACAGAGTTGGGCCCAGCGGGGGGAGCTATGGGAAGGTAGCCTTAGCTCAGCATTGGAGAGACCCCTTGTCAGGCTGTGTCTGTGCAGGCACGTGTGCACCCAAGTCTGTACGTAGTGAGTCCCAAGTTAGTCCTCTGGGGCCGGGTTGGTAGGATCCTGGAAAGTGTTTTGCACAACCGCCAAAATGATGTTCTCTCAAAAACATGTTGGACCTGGCCAGGTCATTGTATCTTCACTTCTATCCCTCCCTCCACATCTCTGAAGGGAAGGCCCTGTGCCTCATCTAGCATAACCCAGAACCCGGGCCCCCCCCCTCGATGCCTGCCCTCCTCCCACTCACGTCTCAGTCAGTCAGCCACCAGGTCCTGTCCAAGAGAGCCTCAAGATATCTCTCGCACCTGGCCCCATTTTTCCAAGCCACGGCTGCTGTCTTAACTCAGATCTTTATCATTTCCTGTCCTGGCCTTTGCTACAGCTTCAGCGCTAGAAACAAGTCAGGGACCACTTTAACTGGTCATCCTTCAACGCAGGCTGATCATGTTGAAATATTTGCCATCCCTCCACAGGCTCAGGGTAAATTCTCCCAGGTACCCCCTGCTCCAGCTACCGTCACTGCCAGCCCAGCCTTTGTTTATGCCCATCTTTTTGTCTAGTTGCTCTTTTCTGGCTTGTTTTTCTTTTTCTTTCTTTCTTTCTTTCTTTCTTTCTTTCTTTCTTTCTTTCTTTCTTTCTTTCTCTCTTTCTTTTTTTTTAAAGGGCAGTTTTAGGTTAACAGAAAAATTGATTAGAAAATGCAGAGTTCCCACATACCCCTCCCCTCTCCAGTTTCCTGTTATTTATATCTTGCATTAGTGTGGTTTATTTGTTCTAACTGATGAGCTGATATTAATACATCATTATTAAATCCCTAGTTTAGAGTTTACTCTTTGTGTTGTACATCCTATGGGTTTTGACAAATGCATAATGACATGACCTACTATTACACTATCATAGAGAAGAATTTCACTGCCCTTAAAACCCCTGTACTCCTTCCAGTTTATCTTTCCCATGAATCCCTCACAACAACTTTTTCTGGCTTTTTGTATGTCAAAATCTACCCATCTTTTAGCACGGGTGTCTAACCCACGACACGTGGGACACATATGGCCCAGGATGGCTATGAATGTGGCCCAACACAAAATCGTAAATTTACTTAAAACCTTTTTTTTTTCCTCACCAGTTTTTATTAGCATTTGTATATTTAATGTGTGGCCCAAGACAGCTCTTCTTTTTCCAGTTGGCCCAGAGATGCCAAAAGGTTGGACACCCATGCTTTAGGGTCTTATGTAGATGCTCCTTCCTCCAGGAAGGCTTTACTGATTCAGTTGAAAGCATTTAATAATCAACAGCATACATGGCATATCTATTCTGTCCTGGGTACAACACAAATCCTCTCTCTCTCTCTTTCATACACCAGTTCTGCTGGATAGATTTGAACTTACGGATGAAGAAACAGAGTCTCATTTATTCAGATGACTAGCAAGGATGAGTACTGAGTGTGATCGATGTTTGTCTGCCTCCTAACCTGTCCAAGGCCGTTTCTGTTAAGTCCTTGAGCTCATTCACTGTCTGCTTTCTCTTCGAGTAAGAACTTGAGATCAGGGGCTATTTTCACTTCATCCTTGGGTCTTTAGAACCCAGCAAAGGAGCTAAAACAGATCAGGGGTTCAAGATAAATGTGAATGGATTGAAAAATATTTTGTTCATTGAAATTCTAATAAACTAATAGTTGGAAGCGCTGGAAACAAATCAGGATTCTTTGGGCTGTCTACGGAAAAAGGTATTTGTTCCATACACTCCAGCAGACCCCCTTCTCATAGCCTCTGGAGTAAACTTATTAATTCTAGCAACAATGACCTGGGGGTGTGTGTGTGTGTGTGTGTGTACGTGTGCCTGCTAATGTGGACGATCCCTCTCTCCCACACCTAGTTCCCTCTTAAGGGGGAAGTGGGCTCCTTGCATCTCAGCCTGGGGAGGGCTGGAGAGGCCCTGACTTCCCGTCAGACTCTGCTGGGGATGGGCCAGGCCTGAGTGCACTCATGTGTGTGCACTTGAGCCCCAGTGCCTTCTCTTCTTCGAAAATTGCACCACCAGACGCATAGTTCTCCTCCCCGCTAATGCAATTTATATGTCTGAGCATGAACAGAGGATTTGTGAGCCTCCGAGTCTGGGGCTTTGGAAATTACCTCACAGGTTGGGGCTGCTGTGTAGAAATCTGGGGTTTTAGGAGACTTCGAGGGAATTATTTTCAAAGGTCCTGGCAGGAGGAAGAGCCATCTCCACCCCACATCCTCCCCCAGGCCCTTCCTCTGGTTCTTTTTAGAACACACCCAGTGAGACTTTCTGGTTTAACAATGAACTTGAAAGGAGCTATACAGCATGGCAGAACAAAGGTTCATTGAATAGATCAGCTGGGTAGGGAGGTGGAGGGGAAGGACAGCAGGTCAGGCTTGGGTTCATGTCCCAAATTGGGCACTCACCAGCTGGGAGTGCCAGTAAATTTCAAAATCTCAGCCTTACCTCCTGCCTGATGAAGCTGAGAAGGATAAATAATCTGCACCAGGAGGTAGTGTCTCATATTGAAAAGGACACAAGCATTTGTGTCCAAAAGACCTGTGTGGGCCCGGTCAAGCTACTTAATCTCTCTGAGGTTCCCGTCTGTCATTTGTAAACTTGGAAATAATAACAGCTACCCTATGGGATTGTTTTGAGAGATTAAATGAGATAATGTGTAGAAAGTGCCCACAGTCGTGCCTAGCACCCAGTGAGGGCTCAATGGTCCTTGGTCCCTTTCTCTTTCCTCAGTGTGTGCCAGTCACTCTCTCCTGCCCCACTGCAGGGCCTCAGCTTCTCTCTTCCGGCTCCATCCAAACCCCATCATCTCTCTTGATTGACAGTCATGAGTCCGTGACTTTTTCCCTACTTGCAGGGGCCTTTATTGCCTTCCATACCTGCTTAGAAAAGGCTTTTCCTGAACCATTCTCACCATATCATTTTCCTGTTTAAAAAACCTCTTAGGACTCCCCTTTGCCAACAAGATAAAACCTGAACTCCGTATCACCTTCCACCTTCCCAGTCTTACTTTCGCTTCCTTCAAGCACACGTCACGCTGCAGTATCAGATCTGATCACTGCAGATCCCAGTTATGTTGTCCATATTTCTTGTGTATGATTATTGATCTTTCTCCCTCCCAAGACTTTAATAACAAACTTTGAAAATAATGTTTTTTTCATATATTTTTAAGAAATAATTCTATGGAAAAACCAAATAGCTTTCCCCCCCCCCATTTGCCTTGAAAACCACATGGGTTTTGCCACGGATTTATTCACTGTTTTCCTACGATCCAGTTGTAACCCTGAACTGATCAGAACATTCTGTTTCTTTGTAACTTCCCTGTGCTGAGTTGTAGGCCCGGAAAATGATAGATGCCTAAAATTGATCAGGGTAATCGATGCTACGTAAGTAATTACACATGATGAATGTATCATCTGCCAGATGTGAGTGTTGGCAACGGCTTACTTGTTTATAAAACCTCTGAGATCCCATTTGTAATAGTGACTAATGTTTGCACACGGGGCTGTTTGCAGTGTTTCAGAAATGACTATTTATTTGATATGACCACCTTTCTCCTTTAATTCTCCATTTATCACAAGCCTTACTGCTCTTTCCTACATAACAAAATTAGGATTTTATTCAATCTTCTTTCTCCTTGACCTCTATGATATATGGGGGTAGTTTTATTTTGCATTTCCATCTGGTCTCCCGTCTTGTCTCTCCCTCTAATTCAAAACTTACATGTCGCTTGTGTCCTCTCCGGAGGCCCTGACTCCCTATTACTATATCTACAACGTGAGCTCCAAGCCTCCCACGTGCCATTTGGAATCTTCTCCAGTGTGGCCCCTGCTGATCTCTCCAACCACGTGCCTCCATGAGGACCCTAGCGCTGGACGGGGATGTTCTTGTGAGTGACAGAAACCCAACCTGATCAGCTTATACCCACAAGGCTATGGAAAGGTTCCAGCGTAGGATACAGAGTGAAGAAAGACCTGCTCGCACCAGCTCAGCTCTGGGGAATCTCAAGGACTGGATCCAGGGTCTCCAAAACCATCAGTAACTCCCATCACGCCCTTTCTGCTCTCCTCTCGTTTCTGTTTGTCTTGTGTGAGGGCTCCCTTCTCTCCCACAGAGAGGTTTTCTCTGCATGGTGAGGAATACGGCCACTGTCAGCTTATCACCTCAAAGGAAAGCAGGCCTCCGCCTGGCTGCATGGGTGGCAGGGGTGGGGGTTGGCGCTCGGCTTGTCCTGGGGTGGGCTACCTGTGTCCCTGGAGCAGTCACTGTATTTGGGACATTGGGGGTGATGACGGGCCCAGCTGGTATCACTGGCCCAACTCTGTGGCCAGGAGGGCAGAGTGGGCTCCTCGAAGAAGGGGGCAGGGGAGTGCGTGTGCTCGGCACACAAAGCTATGGCTGCCATCCCTACCCCCCAGACTAGCCACAGGGTGTATTCCGTCCATCGGAAGGCTTATGAACACCACTGCCCTGTGCCCGGCTCCCAGCCCCTCCCTCAGCTGAGCTCACAATCTGGCAGAGGAAACAAATACCCAACAGACCATTACTATGCAGGGTGTGGAGTGTGACAGTAGAGACAGACTCAGAATGCTGTCAGAGCACAGGCGGGAGGCCTTGAACTCAATCCGCTCAGTCAAGGAGAATTCTTGGGAGAGTGACAGGAACCTGAGTCTCATAGAGCAGCAGGAGTGTGCGAGGCGGTGAGGGAGGGAAAGGCATTCCAGGTGAACAACGGCACGAAGGTGTGGAACTGCAGGTCTGCGCACAGAAAGAGAGCGGCCCAGGAAGGCCAGGGCCCCTAATTTGAGGTGGAGAGGGGCAGGAAAGCGGGGCAGGGCTCCGAAACGCCTATGCCTTTGCTCTACCCGCTCCCCCCGCTTTCCGCACGGTGAGATCCAGCTCAGCCTCCAAACCGAGCTCCAAAGCTGTCCTGTCTTTTTGAATCCGTCTCGCCACTCGCGGCTTCCTCAGGGACTCGGCAGCATCTGTCAGGTGCCTCTATGCTAGCCTTCTCTTCTGTTTTGCTTTCAGTTATTTATTTACACATCTGAGATCCTTTACTACATCAAAAGACGCTTGAATGCAGGAACCGTGCCCTAAACGTCCTTCTCTCTCACAGCCCCGCTCAGCATAAGGCTTTGCTCAGTGTTCAAAAAAATAATTGTTGAATTGTGATCACTCAGCTAATTGGACATTTGTCCCCCCTTGGGAGCAACTAGCAAAGTGATATTGGTTTCATGTAGGTAGAAAGAATTTTACAAATTATTTATCAACATTTTCTCAACATAGCCAAGTTGGGTTTTTTTTTCCCAGAACAAAAAGAGCTTCATGGATTTTACTGATTATAGTTGTTTAATATGCATACAGAAACTTCAAGCGATACATAAAAGGATCAGAATAAATTTAAAACCACACAAGATACCATCTCCCTCTCCTAGAGGCAACCACTGGTACCATTTCAGATAACATCCTTCTAGACACTGCTCTATAAATCCAACTATAATGTATAACTAAGAGAGTCCAAAATGCAACTTAAGCTAACCTTCAGAGTAACATCTTCAAAAGAATTTAACAGTTGAATGAAATCTGTTTTCTTCCCTCAGGTAATCTAGATGAGTTCTTGATGTTCCCCCAGGGATGAAACAACAAGTCAGTATTTGGTGCAGAGAGTTCTACCGGCGTGTTCTCTCTCTCTCTGAGATATAATTCACATACCATAGAATTCGCCCTTTTAAAGTGTACAATTCAGTGGTTTTTAGCATATTTACGGATCATACACCTATCACCATTATCTAATTCCAGAACATCTTCCTCCCCTCCAAGAGAGACCCCGCATCCATTGGGCAGTCTCTCTCTGTTCCCCTCTCCCCTTAGCCCTTGGCAACCATGAATCTACTTGCTGACTCCATGGTTTTTGCCTGTTTTGGACATTTCACATAAATGGAATCATATACTATGGTGCCTTTTCAGCCTGGCTTCTTTCACTCAGTGAAGTGTTTTGAAGGTTCACTATGTTGTAGCATGTGTCCGCACTTTACTCTTTTTTATGGCTGAATATCACAGAGTATGATTATACCATATTTTGTTTATCCATTCATCAGTTGATGGACATTTGGGTTGTTTCCACTTTTTCCTTATTATGAATAATGCTTCTGTGAACATTCCTGCAAAAATTTTTTATCTGAACATATGTTTTCACTTCCCTTGGTTACATGACTAGAAATGGAATATATGGGTCGTTTGGTAACTCCATGCTTAACTTTTTAAGAAACTACCAAACTCTTCCAAAGCAGCTGCACCATTTTACATCTCCACTAGTGATGTGTAAGGGTATTGCTTTCTTCACATCCTCAGTAACACTTTTTATTGTCTGTCTTTTTTTATCAGAGCCCTCCCAGTGGGTATGAACTATTATTTTACTGTGGTTTTGATTTGCATTTCCTTAATGACTAATAAAGTTAAGTAAATTTTCATGTGTTTATTGGCAACTTACATCTCTTCTTTGGAGAGAAAAAAAATTTCTTCAAGTCTTTTGCTTACTTTTTAATTGGGATATGTGTCTTTTTATTACAGAGTTTTAAAAGTTCTTTAATATTCTGGATACTAGAATCATCAGATATATGATTTGCAAATATTTTCTCCCATTTGTGGCTTGTCTTTTCACATTCCTGTTAGTGTCCTTTGAAGTACAAATATTTTTAAGTTTGATGATGCTCAATTTATTATTTTTCTTTTGTTACTTTTGCTTTATGTGTCATTCTTAGAATTCATTATCTAATATAAGGTCATGAAGACTTATATCTATTTTTTCTTGTATTGTTTTATACTTTTAGCTTTTACCTAGAGATGTCTGGTCTATTTTGAGTTAATTTTTTTATGTGCTCTGAGAGAGGGGTCCAACTTTATTCCTTTATGTATGGATACCCAGCTGTTCTAGTACCATTTGTTGAAAAATAATTTTTTTCCCTTTGAACTGTCTTGAGGAAATCAATTGATTATAGATGTACAGGTTTATTTCTGAACACTCAATTCTATTTCATTGATCTATAAGTCTATCCTTATGCCAGAACCAAATAGTCTTAATGACCCTACCTTTGTAATAAATATTAAAATCAGGAAGTATGAGTCCTTCAACATTTTCTTTCTTTTTCAAGATTGTTTTGCTTGTTCTAGATCTCTTACATTTCCCTATGAATTTTAGCATCGGCTTGTCCATTTCTAAAAAAACAAAAACAAAACACAGCAAAAACCCACTCAGATTTTTATAGAGATTAAGTTGATTTTATAGATCAATTTGAGGAATATTGTCATCTTAACAGCATTAAGCTCATAAACATGAGATGTCTTTTTATTTAGTTAGTTTTTCTTAATTTTTTTCGATGATGTTTTGGAATTTCAGGGTATGAGTCTTATGCTTCCTTTGTTAAATTTGTGCCTAAATGGCTTATTCTTTTTGATGCTACTCTAAATGAAATTGTTTTCTTAATTTCATTTTGGATTCTTCATTGCTAGTGTATAGAAATACAACCATATTTTGTATGTTGATCTTATATCCTGAAATCTAGTTGAACTTACTAGATCTAATAGTTTGTGTGTGTGTGTGTGTATTTTTTAAGATTTTCTGTATACAAGATCATGCCATCTGCAAATAGAACTAGTTTTTACTGCTTCCTTTCTAATCTGTATATCCCTTGTTTATTTTTCCTGCCTAAGTGCCCTGGCTAGAACCTCCAGTACAATGCCATAAAATGGTAAAAGTAGATCCTGATCTTGGGAGAAAGCTTTCAGATTTTTACCATGAAGACTTTTACTGTTAAGTGTAATGTTAACTGTGGGTTTTTTGTAGGTTGAGGAAATTCTCTTCTGTTTCTGTTTCCTTGGATGCTTTTATTTTGATAGGGTGTTGGAGTTTGTCAAATGCTTTCTGTGTGTTTATTGAGATAATCATGTGTTTTTCTCCTTTTATTTTAACAGTACAGTGCATTATGCTAGTCTATTTTCACATATTGAACAAACCCTGTATTACTGGGATAAATCCCATTTGATCCTGGTATATAACCCCTCTTTATATGTTACGTGATTCAGTTTGCTAGTATTTTGTTGGGGATTTTTGCATCTATTTTCATAAGGGATATTGGTTTATAGCGTTTTCTTTTCCCCTTGTAATATTTTTGCCTGTATTTAGGATTCTTGACTGACTGGTTATTTTCCTTTTAGCATTTTGAATATGTTATCCCACTGGCTACTGTTCTCCATGGTTTGTGATGAAAAATTAGCTAGTGATCTCAATGAGGCTCATTTTTTACATGAGATTTTTCTCTTTTGCTGCTTTGAAGATTCTCCATTAGTCTTTGGCTTCTGTTATTTTGGTTATCATATGTCTATGTCTGGATCTCTGTGTTTCTCATACTCAGAGTTTGCTGAACTTCTTGGATGGGTAGATCTATGTTTTCATCAACCATGGGACGTTTTTGACCCTGTTTCTTCAAATATTCTATCTTTTCTCTCCTTTCTTCTTGGGACTCCCATTAGGCAAATGTTGGTATGCTTGGTAGTATACCACAGATTTCTGAGGGTCTGTTTATTTTTCATCTTTTAAAATTTCCCTTCTTCAATTGGATGAGCTCCACTGGCCTGTCTGCAGGTTTGCTGATTCTTTCTTTTGCCTGCTCAATTCTGCTGCTGAGCCCCCTAGTGAATTTTTCATTTCTGTTACAGCATTTTTCAACTCCAGAATTCCTATTTGGTTTTTCTTTATAATTTTTATCTGTTTATTGTCATCCTTTATTCACTACAGCGCCAGTCTTATACTTTTCTTTAGCCTTTAAACATGTTTTCCTTGAGTTCTTTGGACATATTCAAAATAGCTGATTTAAAATATCTGGGTTTCCTCAGGTAGAGTTTCTGTTGATTGCTTGTTTTCCCCTGTGTATGTCACATTGTTTTTTTCTTTCTTAACATGTCTTGTATTTTTTGTTGTTGAAAACTGGACATATTTACTAATATAAAAAACAACTCTGGAAATTATATTTTCTCCCCACCCCCAGAGTTTGTTGTTGCTATTCCCTGGAGCATGCTGGGACATGTTTCTTGATAGCCCTCATAGATTCCATTGTTGTAATCCAACCCAACAAGAGCTCTCATCAATACTCTGACTCTCCCTTCTAAGTCTTCCAGGTAGCCTGGGTACCTCCAAACACTGGGATTTCTTGTTACCCAAGATTCTTCTGTGTTTACTATGATCAGCACATCTTCACCCCACAAGATACTTGGGATCGACTCCAAGACTCATCGTGACATTTGGCTTGAAGCTTTCTCCAACTTTGGCTTCTGTGACAAAGACTCTATTTTCCCTCTGGCTCCATCTGCTTCTCTCTAACTGCTTACTGGGTTCATCATTTGCTCAGGGTTTGCCATAGTCTCATGTTACTCTCTTTCCTCTCTACTTTCCAGAGTGTATCTATTCTTACTGCTTCAATTGTATTCCCTCTGTAGTAACTTGGTGGGGGAAAAGGAGACTGGACTTTGGAATTAGGAGGACTACGGCTTGACATCTGGTTTGGACATATACAAGTTGGGGAATCTTGGACATATTTACTTATAGATCCACTCCTCAGTTTCTCATCTATCCAATAAAGATAATAATAGTGCACTCTCAAGGAGTTCTTGTGAGATTTAAATGAGATAACACACATAGTCTGTGCCCTTGATCGGGTGAGTGCTCAAGAAGATTAGCTTTGGGTTCCACCCTCACTTCAAACTCAATCTATTCAAACCAGGGCCATAATTTCACTCCAAACAAGCGCTCCTGTCTTCTGCCTGCCCTAGCCCTCCAGCTTCCTTACATTGGGGATAACCTCTGAGCTGGTCTCGTTCACCAGCGATGATGACATCTCACATGGATCCAATACCACCAGAGATTCTAAATGTCAGACTGTTGTTTTCTTTGATCTTGGAGCAACAGTCTCTTGATCCTTCTAACTTTTCTTTCAAAATATCTCTTTCCCCACCTTCTCTTTCTACCTTTGCTGACTCTTCCCTAGCTCTCCCCTCCCAACTCTGAGTGGAGCGACAGCCCTGAAACCACAACTGTGTGCCTGCTTCACAGGAACTAGGAATCTGAGCACCTTCCTGTGGTTCCTGTGGCTCTCTTTCTTTTTCCTGGCAAGGTAGAGCCATGCACTAGCCAAGAAAAGTGTAAACTGTGGGATTTGGAGGCAGAAGTCCTTGATTCTAGACCCAGGCAAGCCCTTCATGCCCTTTGGACCTTGATTTCCCCGTCCGTGCAGTGGAGATGAAGAACTGAACAGTCTTGGAGGCCCCTGCCAGTTTTGAAGTATGGTGATTTATCACTTGTGGTTTCTTTCAAATGCAGGGCTTATTCATGGGACTTCTGAGACGTTGTTGTTCCTTTTCTCTCTCCCTACCTTGACAGACTTGTCTTCTAAGGCAAGTTTGCCAAGTCATACTCAGACCTCATTTCCTGTCCCTGACTCACTGTATTTGGCTTTTTCCCCTACCCTGTAGCCTAAGGTATGTATGTGTGCTGATGTATTTGTTGGCACAGTTTCTGCTTCTGTGTTCTCCTGGTCTTTTTAGAGATTCTCTGCCTCCTGTCTGTCCTATTCCATCCCAGCCTCTACATTGATGATCAGTGGGATCTTTCTAAAGCATAAACCTGAGTTTGTCACTCCTCTGATGAGAAACCTCCAATGGCTCCCCAAACACCCAGGATAAAGGTTATTTCCTTAGCATCCTTTTGTAGGCTCCCACACCCATCTACATTCTGATCTCAACTCAGTTTCTCTACTCAGCTGTTTCTGATGATCCCACCGTTCTCTTGCATACTCTGTTTCCTCTGCTTGGAGTTGCACCCTTCTCCACACTACCCTGTCCATTGTAATCTGACTCATCCACCAGGCCCCAGATCAACCACCACCTTCTTGGGAAGTCTTTCTTGATCTCTTCATTCAAAACAAAATCCTGTTGCTTCTGCATTTTCACAGAAAATTATTTATTCATCAGGGAAGAATCGTTTTCTTTTTTTCTTCATGTTATAGTAAAGGCAAAAACAGTGTCTGATTTAGGTCAGGTGCTTGGCTCAGTAAACATTTGTTGAAAAGGCAATGACTTCTCTCTCTGGGTTCCTGGCTTTAGGCTCCCTCCCCCAGCGGGCTACTTGAGAGATCCCCTCCAATTCACCTATCATAGACTGATCACCCCGAAGGGTGGCTGGATTCATCTGCTGCCAAACCCAACTCATGTTCATCCGTATTTAAACAAAGGAGCAGGAAGAAGCAAGGATTAGTGCAAGATCCTAATCACTGAGCACAGAGATGCCTGCTGGCGTGGGGATCTCTGGTGGAATTCCCAGCTAGTGTCCACAAGTGCAGATTGTCTCTGATGCCCACAGCTGGTGTTCACACTGGCTGAACTGGGGAATAGGAGCTTCTGGATCCTTTCAAATCCTAGGTCATCAGAGCCGGAACTGGGACTCAAGATCAATGTGACCCAATGCCCCATTTTATAGATGCAAGGAGGCTTCCTAAGATCACCCAGCAAGTCAAGGCAGGGCTGGGAAGGAAACCCAGGGCTCTCATTCCCAGGCCGGG
Source organism: Mormoops blainvillei (assembly GCA_004026545.1). NCBI lineage: Eukaryota > Metazoa > Chordata > Mammalia > Chiroptera > Mormoopidae > Mormoops > Mormoops blainvillei. The sequence goes on along the minus strand of PVJD01011939.1, from coordinate 2,192 downwards.
GCACCTTCCTCTCCGCCCGGCTGTGGGGGTTTGTAAGAATTGTTGTGATTCCTGGATGTCTTAGTTCATAAACAGTGATTTTCCTAGAGCTGAATTAATAAGACCTTAAAATTGGCACCTATCTTTTAAATTCCAAGAGCAAAACCACTAATGGATAGAAAATGAGAGGGGACGGGGAGGGAGAGGAGAGGAAGAGAGATGAGAGAAGATGGAGACAGAAAAACAAAAAGAGAATGAAGTAGGGACAAAGAAAGCAGCAGAAGGACAAACAGGGATAAAGATGAGAAATTTCAAAGGAAAACAGAGGAACAAAGAGACCAAAAGAGAGTCGGAACGAGGCAGACAGTGTGTAAGAGAGACGGGAAGCAGACATGGAGGAAGACTATTAGAGCAGACCCTCTCTCTTCACTTCCCCTCTCCTGCTCCAGCCCTGAGAAATGCTTCAAAGGCAAGTGCAGCTGTTGCTCCCTTTGGGTCCTCTGAGGCTCAATGGATGACATAGCCCTGGAGGACATTGTCCCAAGACTTCTTTGGGGGCTGGGCTTCAGCTTTTCAGATGGTGTATGAGCTGCAGCAGTTTTGTGGGTATGAGGTAGGATTTTGAGAAAAGTGTTGGGGTTTATCCAGTAGCTTTTTCCAGGTTTCCTGGGACTGTAGAAAGACCTCATCAGGGCAGGGACATCAGGAGCTCTGGCCCTGGATTGGGGGTGCTTGGCTGGGGGGTCTTAGGAAGATTTTCAGCCCAGGGTTTGGACCAGCTGATCCCTGAGGCCCTTCCTGCTTTAAATTTCATGGCTGGCTGAGCACTGGGACCTAAAGATAAAGGGTCCCTTCCATTCCTTCTTCCTGGATGCTCAAGGCAACTACTACTTTGTGTTCATGTCTGCCATCAACGATGTGAACAGAGAGGAATCATCCATTCTAACTCTACCTATTGATTCCTCCATCAAAGAAATCTTCTTAGTGGATACCCTGACCAGTGTGGCTTGGTTTGGTTAAGTGTCATCCCACACACCGGAAGGTCACTAGTTCAATTCCTGGTCATGGCACATGCCTGGGTTGTGGGTTCTGTCCCAGGTCAGGGTGCATATGGGAGGTAACTGATCAATGTTTCTCTCTCACATCTATATGTCTCTTCCTCTCTTTCTCCCTCCCCTGTCTCTCTTAAAAAAAGAAAAGGAAAAGAAATCTTCTTGTTAGAAATAGAGCTGAAAGAGCACCAGACACATCTTTCCTTGCTTGCAGGGGAGACAGAGACCCAGAAAGTCATTGTCAGGGCAGGAACTCAAAGTTAGAATTTAGATCTGCTGGCTCCCAGCCATGTCTGGGGCATCAGGCTGCATGCTGAGTGGCAGAGGGGAAGTTGGGTGGACAAGACTCCAGGGTTTCTTAGCCAGTGAGAAAGACTAAGACCCCAGAAACATTCACAGAATTTGGGGTTGGGTGTGGGTGGGGGTGGCACTGCTTCTCCTTCCCTCTCCCCCACTTTGAATTAGGCTGGTCTATAGAGCTCCATGGACAGCTCCACCTCATCACCCCAGGAGCTGAGGGCAGCTGGCCACACCCTCCCCATTTGTTCACCAAAAACTCATACTTTCAGCTTCTCTGTCTCCTCCTTGATAGCGTCCGAGTGCTGTCTTAGGGAAGGCTGCTCTATGACGGGGCTTTGGGAGCGCTGGACAATGGCTGGAGAAGGCAGTAGGTGTGTATGAGTTGGGAAGATGAAAGAAATATTAAAAAGACAAAGCTTGAACATATAAATCCATCTACGTTACACACCACAAATCACCAAGTGGTGGAGCTGACTTTCTTTCATTGACATTCTTTCATTTCCTTCATTCCTTTACTTATTTATTTATTCACTTGTTCACTCACTCGGGTAACCAGCCAGCCAATCATTCGTGGTGCACATGTCTGGGAGTAGTCATGGGGGTGGAGGTGGGTGGCGTGGGTGGCGTTGGCCGCGGTGGTGGTGGCAGGGAGTACTTTCTGCTGTTGGGTGGTTGTGGTGATGCTGATGTTGAAGTGAGGGTAGTGGGTGGTAGTGGTGGTGGTGATGGGTTGGTGGCATTGGTGATGACTGGTAATGGGGGTAGATGGATGTCTTTGTTTTTGTTGGGTGGCTAGATGGGCAGTGGGACTGTGATGTTGTTGGGGGGTAATAGGGGTGTGATGGCAATGTGGTTGTGCGG
>PVJD01011938.1:0-42907 GCA_004026545.1 Mormoops blainvillei | reverse complement strand
TGTGAATTTTAAATCAGCACAGACAAATATGTTAGAAATGATGAATGACCTCAGTTTTTATATAGCAGTTCATGAATTAATATGGTTCATGTATGATACCCTTAAACTTCCCCAAAGGCAAATTTTTATTCTTGTAAGTAGGATCAGCTGTAAAGCTGCACAAAAAATGCTTGTTAAGAACATTATGCAGGCTTGCCAGATGGCTCAGTTGGTTGGAGCATTGTCCTGTACACCACAAAGTTGCAAGTTCAATCCCCAGTTGGGGCGCATGTGGCAAGCAACCAAATGATGTTTCTCTTTCTCTAAAAATCAATAAACATATCCTCTGGTGAGGATTAAAAAAATAACAAAAACATTTACATATGCACATACAAAAACATACATCAAGAAAAGGGAAATAAAAAAGCAAAAGGAAAAATCCTAATTTCTGTATACAACAATTTTTAAAACACCTATTCCAGTGGCCAACTACTTACCCTACCACCCACTACCTACCAAACAAGAGTTCATTTGGCTCTCTTCTTTAACAAAGGAGGCCATTTTGTGAAAAACAAAATAGTCAAAGGTTAGCTCTCCAAAACTCAGATCAGATGACCAATTAAAAAACAGGTGTTTAGACATTGTCTATTTGCTTAACACAATTTATTACTAATCTTCAGCTCTTGGTTCACTAACTTACTTCTAAATTTTAACACTTAAAGTTTATAGCAACCTTGCTTTTAAAAGTTTTGACTTGGAATCATAAACTTTTATAACACTGAAGATAGAATTAAAATTTTTAAAAAATAATTTTAAAATGTAAAAAAATCAAAATAGAACTATATCAAGGCTGATTATACAACCTTATAGACAAATTATTTCATGTGATTCTAAACTACAGTACTGAGTCAATATCCAGAATAGAATATATAAATTGCATTTAATTTTAATTTTAGTAAAAATACAGGTATGATTATTTTTAAAGTGTGGCACAAAGTGCACATAAAATTATGTTTTCTTAAAGTGTTAAGTACCCCCTAGTCTGCTCATTGAATCTAGCTAGCATAAATTAAAATTCAGTAATAATAAATACTGCTGATATACAGATAGTGATTCCCAAATAATTCTCATTAAAAGGAATCAAGGCTCTTGGGCAAAAGTGGCAAATTCCAGGTTTAGGTCAAGATATAACTGGCTGGTGTGGCTCAGTGGATTGAGTGTCGGCCTGGGAACCGAAGGACTGCCAGTTCCATTCCAAGTCAGGGTACATGCCTGGGTTGCAGACCAGGTCCCCAGGAGGGGGGCGTGTGAGTGGCAACCACACATTGATGTTTCTCTCCCTCTCTTCCTCCCTCCCTTTCCCTCTGTCTAAAAATAAATAAATAAAATCTTTAAACACACACACACCCACCCCCACCCCCAGATGGCCTGGAATATCTTGTGGGACCAGAAAACAAGGAAACAATACATTCCATTAAGAAGGTCTCGAGGACACAGGGACCATGTAAAAGGTGATCTACTGGCCAAAGAAAATATTTTCAGCTCTTAAGAATGATTTGCTCCTTGGCTGGTGTGGCTCACTAGACTGAGCGCCAGCCTGGGAAACAAAAGTGTCACCAGTTCGATTCCCAGTCTAGAGCACATGCCTGGGTTGTGGGCCAGGCCCCCAGTAGGAGGCACGCGAGAGACAACCATAAACTGATGTTTCTCTCTCCCTCCCTTCCCCTCTCGAAAAATAAATCTTAAAAAAAAGAGAGACTAATTTGCAATGGACTAAAACAACATCTATTTAAAGTACATGAATTCATAATGATACCAAACAAAAACAATGACTATGTTTAAAGGATACTACATTATCAATTACACTAAAATTTGAAAACATTTAACCTGCCTTTCCAATGTGAAGAGTATTTCTTTTTTTGTTTTTTGTTTTTTTAGATTTTTATTTTTAGAGGGGAGGGAGGAAGAGAGAAATACCGACTGGCTGCCTCTTGTACATCCCCAACAGGGAACCTGGACAAAAACCCAGCCATGTGTCCTGCCTGGGAATCGAACCGGCAGCCTTATGGTTAGCAAACTGACGCTCAATCCACTGAGCCACACCAGTCAGGGTTGAAGAGTATTTCTGAAAAATCAAATATTAACAAGAAGTTGTTCAGTTTATAAAAATTATAGTTAATAAGCACAACAGGGATTAGAAAACCCACTATTTGCAATCCCCAATGAATTACGTAAGCATGGGGAACTTTATTACAGACAGGTGAAAGTTTTTCTTAATTATCACCAATAATGGAAAAACTGTGTTATGCCATCTGATGTGGTACAGTATAAAGTACATACTGTAACACTATCCACTAAATATTTTCAGTGAATGAAACAGAATCTGCATTAAGTCAAGCCTTTATATTTGCAGACTCCAAGACAATAAGGTGCTAAGCCACAAGTAGCTATTGAACATTTGAAACACATTATGTCTGAATTCAGGTATGTCTGAAGTATACACAAAGGGCCTCAAAGACTTTGTATGAAAGGGAATGTAAAATACCCCAATCATATTTTTCAATTATGTAACAAAATGACAATATTTTGGGTGTACTCAGTTGAAGTATATTACTAAAATCATTATCACTCGTTTTGTTTTTTTTTTAACTTCTCTTAAGATAGCTATTCACGAACTTAAAAAACACACACGGTTCACATTCTATCTCTATTCATTGGACAGCACCACTCCAGATCATTATATAAAATAGGGGTAAGAAAAAAATGACACAAGGAAGCAATCAGTTCAGATAGTGGAAAAATAGTAGAGATTTCTCCAACAGATTAAACATCATAAATTTTTTAAATGGGAAAAGAAGGGATGGAGAAATTAACAGATTTAAAGACATCTAAGAGGCTATTAATCAAATGCATATGTAGACATGGGATTGGATTCTGATTTGAATAATGCCAAGTTATAAAGTTTTAAAAAAAGGAAGAATTCTGAATATAGATTGATTAGATGCTACTAAGGAATTACTATGAATATTTTCATGGGATATGTGAAGCGGGGTTTGCATTTTGTTAAAAGCCTTTATCTGCCAGATATATACCAAAGTCTTAAATTAAAATGCTCAACAAAAAATTTTGTAAAAACAGAAAGGACTGATAACAATAAGATTAGCCACGTGTTGGTATCTGTTCATCTAAGTGAGATATATATAACATACAAGGTCATTTTTCCCTTGCATTTGTGTTAGAAATTTTCTTTGACAGTTAAAAATTAATTTTAAAAAACGGGCTTTATTTTCAGATGTTTCACAAAACTTGTCTTAGTTCATTTCTACCACAACAATTTTACAAATGCCAAAGTTTTTTATATTGACTTTTCCTGTACTGAGTGAAGGTCAAAAGAGTATGAAAATTTCTCGTGTATTCCCAATTACAACTGCTCTATCTTAAATGTTAAGGATTATAAGGTTCTTGCGCAGGCTGGTGTGGTTCAGTAGACTGAGTGCCAGCCTGCAAGCTGAGAGGTCAAGGGTTTGATACCCAGTCGGGACACACGCCTGGGTTGCAGGCCAGGTCCGTAGTTGGGGGCATGCAAGAGGCAAGTGATCCATGCATCTCTCACACATGGATGTTTCTCTCACTCTTTCTCCCTCCCTTCCCTTCTCTCTAAAAATAAATAAATAAAATCTTTAAAAAAGGATTATAAGGGCCTTTAACTCTCAGTATTTCCCCCTCCCAACTATTTGGCATTGGGGTTTTTTTAAAGATAGCATTTGAGGAATATTTGTAAATTAAAATACGAATTACACAAATTTTTTATTCTAAAGTAAAAGAGCTATAAGAAGTCACCAGCCATTTATAATCAAAAATCCAAACCAAAATGGCCTCAAAAGCTGATGAAACTTTTCTACGCCTTATTTGTTGTAAACATTTATTAAACGTTATAATCATTATAAAATGCTGAAGTTCTGAGAGCTATTATAGAGAAACATCAACATGGGAATGCTTAAGGGGAAAATAATTTTACTCCAACCTGAGGCTACGTAAGTGTTGATAAAGCTGAAGTTGGACTTCAGATTTGTTGTACATTATGCATTTTAAAGCACTAAATACAAACTCCTGGAAAATGTTGAAAACAGAACAAAAATTTAAGTCACCACAGTATTCCAAAGACTAGAAATGGGCCTATCTTACAAACACTTCAGCTCCCGTAACATTCACACCCAGGAAATACAAGCTGTATCAAATTACATGACTGAAGGCAAATCCTAGGAACTCATAAGCAATTAAACTATTCAAGAGCCCTGGCCAAGTGGCTCAGTTGGTTGGAGCATCATCAAGTACACCAAAAGGTTGCAGGTTCAATTCCTGGTCAGGGCACACATGGGAGGCAACCAATTGATGTTTCTACCTCACTCACATTGATGCCCCTCTTTCTCTCAAATCAATACACATCCTTGCATGAGGATTTAAAACAAACAACAACAACAACAACAAAAAACAAAAAACCCAACATTCAAGATCTCATTACCTATTAACAGTCTCAACAGGTTAATAAGATCTAAAGTTTAGAATATAAACCATCGTCTGAGCAGAGCTCAGATCTCATTTCTCAACATTTGAACATGCTACATCACAGAAAAGACCCCTCTTGGGAGAACTACTATCTGAAACTACACAACCAGAGTTTGCACTGCTAAAACATATGTTAACAATAAGTATCTTTTATCTAGTATAACATGCTGGACTTCTACTAGAAGTTTTTCATAAACTGTCTCAATCCTTAAAATTTATCTAAATTATCTTGACAATCCACATATAAACTGAGGTACTGCTGACTCCATTTTAACAGAAGATAAAATTTAAGGCTCAGCCAAGCTACATAAGCTGCCCAATATACAACGTGAAGCCCCAGTACAGAGCCAAGCAATATGACTGACTCTGGAACCCTCAAGTGACAAGGCTATACAGTCTCCCCACATTCAGAGGCACAGGCATTTACTAAGCAGCACCTGTACCTTATGAAATGATTCCTACTTCCTCTATCTTCCTAAGGGCTACCAACTGAGGGCTAGCTAGTCTCAACTACTCAACAAATAAAATCCATATTTAGCCTATTATATCTACAAACCTAACGTTTCTTATTATGCTGAAGTCAGCCACAACAGCCAGAAAATCTCAGGCTACTAAAATGATGACATGGGAGAGAAAACAATACAAACAGAAAAGTTCTTGTATCTCAATTACATAATCAATGAAAAAATTAATTCGACACAGAACTTACCTAAAACCTGGCCAGCAATCATTCTGCCATCCTCTCCTGCCACCGCAGCCCGGGCATTTCTCTCATTAACATATTGAACAAAGGCAAAGCCCTTGTGAACGGAGCAACCCACAATTTTGCCATATTTTGAGAAGATAGCCTCCACGTCAGATTTCTTGACCACAAGAGTATTCAGATTCCCAATGAATACACGGGAGTTCATGGAGCGAGGATCTGTCTTGTTGGTAACATTGCTGGCCATTTTCTTTGATGGTAACGTTCCTCACAAAGATGAAACTGGAAGGAAAAAAATGGATAAAGGTGAAAAGATGCTAAAAACAAAATATTCCTTGATAAAACTTTTTCTGCTCTTATTTTGAACCACTGTAGAGTGTAGCAGCAGTCAACTTCAGTCTAATACTATTTGGAGATTAGAGTCCCTGAATACATCCCCTGTAGAAATTCAATTTTCCCTTCTCTAGCCTATTCAAACAGTGCTAAACTATTATTCCAAGGGGACAAGAGAATTTTCACTGACTCTTGGCAATGTACTGTTCTTGAACATTAATTCCAAGTGACCCTACTGTTTTTAAAGGCCTCAAACAAATCAGAACCCCCTAAGCTCTCTACTACCAATTTCTATTCGTTTTTCATCTTTCTGATCATGCTAATCTGACCATTGCTTGCCATCTATCAATAATTTGTGCACATCACTTTTACTAAAATGAGCCTCACTCATTCTCCTAAAGATATACAAAAACTCCAAATTCTGCCCACAAACCATTTAGCTAGATTAATGTGGACAACTGACACTATGCCCTTCAAGTATAATTGATCTTATCAGACAAAGGCAATAAACAGACCAATTCATTCACTCTGGAAATACCTATTTCCGGTACTTTGGCTAATTTAAAATATGCCAGATACCTTAAGTATATTATTATCTTTTTATAGAATGCAATGGCTCTTTATTTCCTTTTTAGGTGATAACCTACAATATAGCCTGAGACATTTAATAATACTGGACAGTGATAACGCTGCATGAAATCAAAAGACCACCGCAGGAATTAAGGAACAGAATACAAATTTTCTCAGACTTTTTGGAAATAAAAGTTATCTTTATGTATGTTAGGTTCAATCTTCCAATGTTTTGGCATTCTTTTAGCTTTTGTGTCAGTGTGCTCCCCCTTGCCACTCAACCACCAAACTCAAACAGTTATTATGAGAGACCCATGTTAAATTTAGAGTAAGTCTTAAGATTAAAGATATGCGTCTAATGTTATTTTTCCAATCAAGAGAAATCACGATAAACTAGTTTTCATGGATTATGTTAAAATGCCTCATATATACATATATAATAAAATAGGTAGTTATAGCAATTACACGACCCCTTCCCGTTCTGACCCTTAAAATACCTAGTCACTTCACAAGCAGTACTAATTTGAAAGATGAAAGAACTGCTTTTCCCTCCTATCTTTTCTGAACTTCAAGATACTATCTATTCTATTTTTGTTTCTAAAATATACCTTTACAGACTATCTTTTTTATACTGAACAAAAAAAATTTACCCAGTAGGCACTGAGAATCACCCACAGCCTTTCAATCTAAGTGTGACTGCTCAAAATCCTTAGAACACCGAGAATTAAAATACAAACCTACCAAACAGGGTCGTTCTACATGCCACCAGCATACTGAATGTAAGATGAAAACATCAAACAATAGACATTAAATTTATAAGCCTTTCGTGTATACTTGTCCCCTTCACATATACTCCTTTGAACCACAAACCAGAAATGGATTTAAATGATTATTCCCTCAATTTTAAACAAATATGCTACATAGCTAATACCAAGTTATATAGAACAAAATTCATTATATACAAAAAATGCCTTAGGGTGCGATTTTCAGCATTTTTCATCTCATGGCACACATAAACTACTAACTAGGATTCTGTGGTACACCAAAATATAGTTTTGTCAATTTGAACAAAAAAAGGTATAATTTTGATTCACTCACACTGGATGGTCCTTGTTGTGCTGGCAGTTGTCATTTTTTTACTTGACAATCTTAGGGAAAAGAGGTCAGTACCCCCAACTAAACAGTCAGGTATTTCATGTTTTAAAAATCCTTGTAGTATACACCAATGCTTCAGCAAACTACTGCCTTAAGGTTTTAGAGCATAACTCTCTCAAGGAACCCATTTGACAAGACTGGTGGAGAGACACCCACGTATACAAAATATAAAGGTGCTGGACTCTGGCATGTTAGCTCAGTTAGTTAGAGCATCATCCCAATGTATCATGGCTGTGGTTTTGATCCCCAGTTAGGGCACATCCAAGAATCAACCAGTGAATGCATAAATGAGTGGAACAATAAATTTAAGTCTCTCTCTCATATAAACAAAAATTAAAACAAAATGAAAAGGTGCTAACAATGGCTATCATTTCTGAATTTAAGGATAGGATTTTATTTCTCATTTTCTTTGCTAATGTGTGGTTTTCAAATTCAATATAAAAATCATGAGTTGTTAATGAAATAATACAATGATCCCAGTTTCAAAATCTGGGTTAAGGTCAACAGTTCAGCTTTCAATGCCCATACTTACTGTAAGGATTAATCAAGATATGAGCAACAGTAAAGACAGGTGAACCCCAAAGACCCATTAATCCCAGGATTAATCAAGATATGAACAATAATAAAGACAGGTGAACCCCAAAGATCCATTAATCCCATTCATAGGAACACATCCTCCTAAAGAATTAAGAGTTACTACAAATTATTCTTTTTTCACTGAACGTTTTTTGAGCATCTGCTAAATACCAGGCACCAGGGCCACTTCAGGGGGCAAACAGAAACAGATGATTCTAGTGGTACTGCTGTTTATTTATTTTTAAAAGATTTTATTTATTTTTAGAGAGAGGAGAATGGAGAAAGAGAGGGAGAAAAACACCAACCAGCTGCCTCTTGCACATCCCCAACTGGGGGGTGTGCGGTGGCGGGGGGTGAGGAGGGGGCCCGGCCTGCAACCCAGGCACGTGCCCTGACCAGGACTGGCAACTTTTCATTTTGCAGGACGACGCCCAACCCACTGAGCCATACCAGTCAGGGCAGTACTACTGTTTAAATTTTTGTTACAGAGAGAACAGATTTCCAAAAGTTTCAGAAATAACCAAATGATCTTGGGTCACACTTCACCCTACCTCTTGATGTTAAGGGGGAAAAAATGATCAATACCCGAAATGCACGAACTACTGGGAGTCCTGGAAAAAAGCAGCAACAGCATGGCATAGTTTTGCAATCTTTCTGAATACTTAAGTAAAAGCAACCAGATAGTAAAGCCAAAAACCCATGGACAGTATTTACAACAAAACTTGGCGTCAAGGTATCCCAATCAAAACCCCCAAAATGCAAGCTGAGTCCCAAAATATCCAGCTAGTATTTACTGGAAAGAACCATTTTTAAGAAAAGCAGTGGTCTGCCTGTTCCAACAGGGAGTACAAGGTACTGCAGTAAAAAGGTCCAACGGTGTTAGAGCAGCTTAGTCTCTACGAAATCTCAAAACACAGAAGCCCCATGTGCATTTCATTCTCAAACTTTTTTCTCCCTCCAAAGTAACTACTACTCTTATTTATCCCCTTCTTCCTTTTTAATTCTATCTAAATGTGCATTCCGAGACAGTACAGTCTTACTTATTAAAATATATTTGATATCTCTTAAAACTCCTCTTAGGTTAAGTTCCCCTTCCATCCCTTTAACTTAAAATTTACACACTGAAGAATCCAGAGCATTTGACCCGCAGTTCCCAGTCTACATTTTCTGATATTTCATACTCAATACAATTCCACATATTTTTCTGTCATCTCTATATTATATCCTGAAATAGTAATCTGGGACAAAAGCCTTGTTTAGAGTCACGTGTGACCCTTCTGTATATATCTTTTTTGGATGCTGTACGTTCTCCCCGATAGGTATCATGATGTTCCAAGTTTATTTCCAACATATTACTTAGAAAGAACTTGTAAGAATAGTTTCTCAGTTCTTCCACGTTGTTATAGTTTGCCTGTGTTCCTTGTATTTGTAAGTCTGTTTTGCTGGGTATAAAATCACTGGCTCACATGTTCTACCATTTATTTCTGGACTGTCACAGGATCATTCCAAAGTGGAAACCTTGTTTGGCAAAATTCAATTTTCCCCAACTTGAGTAGTAGTTACAAGGGTTTCTGCTTTATACTAACTCAATATATATAATTTTAAATAGACTAATAGAAATGGTACAGATCTAAATGAACATATTTGAGATTGCCTCATGGGTCATAAAAGCTCATACTTTGGAATAATCTGTCCCGATAAAAAGGTCAATTTCTCCTAACTTTTTAAAAGTACTAGGAAAGGAAGAAATGGGAGAGACTGCTCTGACCAGCTTAAAAATCCAACCCAAATAGTATAGTCTTAAAGAAAAACACCAGATTTCCAGTGTAAAAGGAAGGTGCAGAAGGAATGGGTCAATTTTTGCCTTTTATCTTACATAGGTATGTGGCATATAGTTATATTCTACACACGTTTTAAAAATAAATTCTTAACAATTCAATCTGGGCATCTAATTACCAGCAATGACAGTCTTCAGAAAATTTACAAATCATTTTAAATGTGGAAATTATGATACAATGTTTAAGTCAAAAAGCAGTATACACAGTTTTACAATAAATAACAGGATGCATATCTAAATTATGTGCTTAGGAAAGACATTACAGAAACATCTTACAATGTTCTGTAGGTACTCTGCTTCTGGTTAATTATTAACAATTATTAAAAATTCTGATCTCAGAAATTTGTTTTAAAAAACCATTCAAATGTTTTGAGAAATGTACCAATATATGTACTAAAAGTTAATAATGCTGTTAAATAATGAAATGATGTTAATCTACATGAATTAGTTTTAATTTTAATCAATAGTCTGGTATCTTGATGGACAAAAACATCCAGTTCATGGATGTAGTATATAAATTCTAACTTTTCCCATTTTTTGAGTTATCAGAAGTTTCTTGCACATCCTGCATACTCTTAAATCCTCAAAGATGAAAGTAGACTAGTTGCCTTTCAGTTTTCTCAGCAGCCATTTTAAAGTCAAATTCATTATTTCTTAAACTCAGTATTAAATAAAATGCACAGAATTAAAAAACAATCTGTTTCTTTCTGAAAATTGGTTTGAGTGAAGCCAATATGTGAAATATTTCTGAAATGATTATGTTCCCTGGTTACTCTATATCCTGTTCAATTCACTCATGGAGATCAAGAGGGAAGTTTTTGGAAAAGCAGAATTATACCAGGGTACAAACAGAAAGAAAAAGATTCAATATTTCCCTAAAGGTTGCTGAGTGGCAGCACTAAGTCTCTAGTACATGGAAGCACACGCATGTGTTTGTATTATATTTTTTTCATCCCAGGTTCTTATTCCCATGATTTTTACCATCAAAGGATCACTAGGGCTATCTTACCAGGAGAGTGAAAGTCAAAGCCAGGAGTATTCAGTTACCTTTACTGCCTTATTACACCAACGGATCTGTGTGTCTGATCATATATGTTATGCCAAAGCAATAAAAACAGATTTTAGTGGCAGTGTAAAGGACAAGATTAGTGGATATACTAATGTGTTGATTCCCACACTTCTACAATCCTAGTCATATTCTCAAAACAAAACAAAACAAAAGCCTACATCTTGTTGACATGCAAGCAAACTGTGAATTTTATTTCCAACTGTTCATTCTGAAGTTTGAGTTATTCTGGCTGCCCTCTTAAGAGAGGCAACCCTATCTTGAACTGGCAATCTAGCTAAAAATTTGGGAAATGTTTATAACAACTAGTCCATTTCTCTTTAAGTTCACATTAAATGTCAAGAAAATTCTGTCAGGAAGAGGTACCTACCAAGGTAGGAAAGGCAGGTTGAGCCGACAATTGTGAGAAATACATGGTTCAAATGGTACAAAAACACAGGTTATAAAGGTCCTGGAAATTACTGGGAGCTGGGCCAAATCAGTTTATAATTGGAATCAAGACTTCAGCTCCCTTGCCTTTATGTACTGGTCACTAACTAGAATGCCATCTTTAGTGGAAAGGGATTGAGGGAATGGAAGAAAAATACTTGACAAAACAGTGCCACTTTGTTATACTATGTTCAGTACCACATCTGGACATATTTACTGCAAGGCATGGGGAGCAGAAAATAAGTAAACAAGCCACAAGATGATTCTACTGGGCATTTCAGCCAGTTCTCTGTTTACCCTATTCATAGACTAATCACATTGTACTTACTCATATAACATTATATGTGGGTTCAAAAAAAGAAATCAAAGATGGCACCAAGTATGGTTTATCAGATGGCAAATCATACTAACCAGAATGAAAAAAAAGTACTAACTTGCCACAGATTAGGAAATTTAGCACTCTTTAATTTTCTCTATTATTATCCCTTCAAACCTATACTTGACATTTAATTCAAATTAGATGCAACTGCCCTATGCCTAATATGCTATTTCCCATCTTTCTTTGAAGAATTTGAAAGATAGTGTCACTAGGTGGCAGCAATGAGTTGGCCGTTTTTTCAAAAAGATGATTAAATTTTTCAGGTCAAAGATTTTCCATTTCGCACTGTCTTTCACAACTTCTTGTCAAGTTTCCCAGTACCTTTTGGATATTATAATTGCTCTGCCTACCTAAAGCACCATTATCTGATCTCAGCGGTTTTTTCTTTGACACACTTAAAAGCTCCTATTTTGCCCCCTTACGTCCTTTTTGGTACCCTTTCCCACACTACTTTCCTATTACCCCATCTAGCCCACAACTTTTCTCTATGTATATCCTTATTGCACTCAACTATTTCCTTCTGCCCTCTTCACAGGGGCCAACAATGATCTGCCCATGTTGTCTACAACAAGAACAAGGTACTTTAATTTACCCCATCCTCAAAGCTTATTATTCATCAAAACATACATACGATCTCAAAAAATAAGAAAACCCAGACATGATCTCAAGGTAGACCATCATGTCAAGACTACTTTTTCAACACACACACACACACACAAAACAAAGCTGGCCATTTTTATAAATTATGAGAACTTCTAACATTAAGAATTAAAACTAACCCGTGACTGGAGTGGCTCAGTGCACTGAGCGCTGGGCTGTGCACCTATCTTTATAAAGGCTGCTGGTTTGATTCCTAGTCAGATCACATGCCTGGGTTGTGGGCCAGGTCCCCAGTTGCGGGTGCGCGGGTCACAACTGATTGTTCGCACATCGATGTTTCTCTCCCTCCCTTCCCCTTTCTCTGAAAGTAAATATTTTAGGAATTTAAAAAATAACTAAGGCAATACTCAAAATATTATAAATAGGGGAAATGAGTAATTCAGTAAATGGTACCAGGTAGCCATCTAAAAAAGGGGGGGAGCAATCTCAAATCTCACTCTGTACACCAAAATCATTTATAGATTAAAAATTAAATGTAAAAAATTACACATGCAATTATTAAACCTGAAGAAAAATCTCAGGAGTCCCCAAAAGATGGATGAATAACCGATTAAAAGGCAGAAAAACCAAAACAAATCGTAAGCACGAAAAACTGCTCTAAGAAAAGGATACTGAAATTAGCCCTGGTTGGTGTGCAGTGGACTGAGTGCTGGATGTGAAGCAAAGATCGTTGGTTCAATACCCAGTTAGGGCACATGCCTGGGTTGCGGGCCAGGTCCCCAGTGGGGGGGCACGAGAGGCAACCACAGTGTTGTTTCTCTCCCTTCCTCCCTCCCTTCCCCTCTCTCAAAAATAAACAAAATCTTAAAAAAAAAAGGATAATGAAATTAAAAGGTTTTAAAATACCACTTTTAACAAAAATGCTCAGTGAAGATCACATCAATTGATTTGGACAAATAATGTCAATGTCAATGTTAAAAATCACTGACGGAAAGTTTGTAGCACGGTAAACAAATTACATGATCTCAAAGTATTAGCCAACAAAATACTGATTGATTATAAAGGAATGGGGACATGGAGGTCACCACTTAAATGCCTCCTGATGTGACAAAATAAGAAATATCTACCACCTCTGCAATATACTTGGTAAAATGTTTGATGTGAATATATACACAGGAAAATGGACAACTACAGCCTTGACCCGTGTGGTTCAGCTAGTTGGGTGTCCCAAAAAGCTAAAGGTTGCTAGTTTGAACCCTGTCAGGGTACATGCCTTGAGTCACATGTCTGGCCCCTGGTCATGGTACGTATGGAGAAGAAACAACCCAACCTCAGGTGGATGTTTCTCTCCCTTTCTTTCTCCCTCCAGTTTCCCCTCTCTAAAAATAAACAGCCCTGGCTGGTGTGGTTCAGTGGATTGAGTGCTGGCCTCTAAACCAAAAGGTCACTGGTTCAATTCCCAGTCAGGGCACCTGCGTGGGTTGCGGGCTGAGTCCTTGGTTGGGGGAACCCAAGATGCAACCACACACTGATGTTGCTATCCTTTTTTTCCTCCCTCCCTTCCCCTCTCTCTAAAAATAAACAAAATCTTTTTAAAAAGGGGACCTTTTCTAGATTAAGAAAGCAACGTGTAAAACCAGATTATATACTGGGCTAGGGAAAGGAAATTTTTTTGGCGACTAGAGAACTTTAATATGGACTGCATTTACGATAATACTGAATTGTTAAGTTTCATTGTTTTGATAATTATTTTGGTATTATCTTGTGACAGCCATATTGAAGTTCCTAAGTGAAATATTATGCCTGAAACTTTAAAATCACTCAGCAGGGGGGAAAAAAGACACATAGAGAGCAAACATGGCAATCTAGACAGCTGCTACCAAAACAGGGAGGCTAAAATGGGGATGGTGTGCTTTACTTATGTACGTATTACATTACCTGTTCAAATGATTTTTCAAGATCCTATTACAGTAAATGGAAAATAGATGTATGCAGGCCACACAATTTAATGCATTCCTAGAAAATAGCAAAATTACATTTTTTTTCTGTCAAATTTGCTAATAAGAGAATGACAATCCAATGGGGTGCAGAAGGGAACTGGCATTCCCACTGCTATAACTAAGTAAACCAGTACATGTTTCTGTAGGTTCACTTGAAAATTCTTAAGAAGAAAATTGCCAAATAATAGGTCCACCTAGTAGTATTAATTAAGCAAATGATGACGTGAAATAAATTTTAGGTGTGTCTGTTTAACATAGAAAAAGAGGAACTGAAAGCCACTTAACTGCAGAAACATACTGCAGAACTTAGTGGAAAATGTTTACAATATATAAGCTTTAAAACAAACATGGTAATAATTCCATACTGGTGAAACTGTAGTATAAAATATATTATAAAAGTATAAAAGATATTAAGAATAAACAGACATTCGGTCATGAGACAGAGAAAAATGGACCAAAACTTCAAAATATTAATAGTGGTTATCTCTCAGTGCTGGTAGTTTAAAAAATATATATATTTTATTTATTTATTTTCAGAGAGGGGAACAGAGGAAGAGAGTAAGAAAAACATCACTGTGTGATTGCCTCTCACACGCCCCCATCCAGAGACCTGGCTCGCAACCCAGGCATGTTCCCTGACTGGGAATTGAACTGGTGACCCTTTGGTTCACAGGCCAGCACTCAATCCACTGAGCCACACCAGTGAGGGCTGCAACAAAAATTTTTTTAATTAAAGTCTTTATGAAAATATTCCCAGAATCGCAATGATGCAAAAACTAAACTGTGTAGCTCAGTGCCCTCTAATTTCTTCAAGGAATGTTAAAATTCCCTTGAAACATCACTGCTCACTCACTGATCAAGCCTCTGCAACTACCAGGAAAAGTCAAGGAATTCACAACTTGAAAATACTCAATTCTAAAACTTAATTGGCTCTTAACTAATTTATTCCCTTAGCTCTTCTCTTTAGTCATTCATAAGCAATTATTTTTCCTTCAAACCGTTCATTCTCCTGACCACTTTCAATAAAAATAAGATACTGTGCCTAATGTGTTAATGTCCTTTGAACAGAGTAGTACAAACTTGGCTTTTCTTGCAGGAGCAAAATGCACTCTGGATACTATCTAGATGCTATTATTTCTGGCAACTTTGGCACTGTCCACACATGCAGAATTCACTGTTAAGTGAAACCTCTAATTCTTATTCATTAATAAATGAATAAGAACATAACATTAACTTCCTGTATTTGGACAACTATTTTGTTAGGTTTCTTTACGGCAAGTACAGGACAGGATTTTATATTTCAAATATTATTTTATTCTCTTTTATCTAGTTCATATTTCCTGGTTCTAGCCTGAAGAAAATTTCAGACTTCGATTTTATTGTATGAAATATTAACAGTCTCCCCCAATTATACATCCTTTACTTATTTGTTCAACATGTCCTGAGGAGCCCCACCTAGGTCACTTTTATTAAATTAGATCAACACAATTTTCCTTCAATAGCAGTTTTTTTCACGTTATATATTAGTTTTGGAACAATAATGCCAACCTCAACTGGGAAGACCTTCTGTATATCTTCTGTACACTGAAAAGCTCTGCCCTGGTTTAGTTTTGAGCAGGACCTAGGTTAATACTAAAAAATTATATAGCAAAAGTTTAGATAAGCCTATTAAAAAATTAAACTGAAAAGGTAGATACAAAATGACCTATCCCCACAAATTCAAGCATGTCCACCTGACCAAATTTCATTTAAAGGTGACTACCCTTGAGAAGGTCCTGAAAAGAACACAATACAAAACATCCCCACACTAAAACACCATAAATTTGAAGAAAAGAACTGATGAGCCCTGGCTGTTGTGGTTCAGTGGACTGAGTGCTGGCCTGTGAACCAAAGGGTAGCTGGTTCAATTCCCAGTCAGGGCACATGCCTGGGTTGTGGGCCAGGTCCCCAGTGTGGGGCGCGTGAGAGGCAACTGGTTGATGTATCTCTCACACATCAATATTTCTCTCCCTCCCTTCCCCTAAATATAAATAAATTTAAAAAATTGATGAATGTCTGCAATATGTCTGTCCACAACTATGCAAGCCCTTAATACTGTATATAAAAACTAAACTAATACATAAATACATCCTTATGGTTAAAGGTTCAGAGGCTCTGTGGTCAAACAGACCTGTTTCAATTTCAAGTTCAATCACTTGCGCGTGCACTTCCCTTTGGCAAGCCAATCCCATCAAAAACCAGATCCTTCAACTGTAAAAGGAGTATAATTTGTTTCACAGGATAGGTATGAGGCATAAATGAAGGTACAGAAAACAATGACATAGTGCCTGGTGTATCTCAAGTGTTGCTGCTGCAGATGCTGCTGCTACTACATCAGTCTCTATTATTGGTACATGCCACAAAAACTGGGCCAGGGACAAAAACAGGTAACTAACAAATAACACTAAAAGTTTATGGAGATTTCCAAAATTCAATATCACTGTGAAGGAAATATAAATTAAACTGAACACCATTTTCACCTACCAAATAAAACGATTTTAAATTAAAATGGTCCTTTCCATACATTATTTCTGACAGTATGGACTGGTATATTTTCAGAGGCCACCTGAACTTTTTTTAAATCAAAAGCCTGAGACCATGCAAATTCTTTAACTCAATAATCTCATTTTACAGAACTCATCTGAAAGAAACAAGGATGTGGCCATATTAACAGTAAAAAACTAGAAAAGCATGAGCATGACAATGGAACTGGCTATAAATGAATTCAATTCGGTAAATCAATTCAATTGCGTACAGATAGAAAAAATTACTTTTAAATGACTACAAATAACACTGAGAGATGTTCAAGGTGTTACAGAGCATATGCAATATACAGGTTATCTAGATGATTATACACTAAAGTGTTAGATATCTAAGGATGTGGTAAGATTGTGAAGTTTAAGTACTCTTTTCCCCAAATTTTTCCTTAATGACATATTGCATTTATAATTTTTCATTATGCAAAGATAGCTTAATGCTACCCTGGAACATGATGATTATGATAAATAGCTTGGTCTACAGTCAGCAAAGCTTTGTATAAACTCCTAAACAGAAGATGGAAAAGTAAAGCACTCACTTCCCTTCCTCAAGAGCAATTCGGAACTATATAAAATCAAGGAAATCAGCATCTCTAGGGCACCAAAAATTTCACTGAATGCTATGTTCAATAATTTGGGGTCTCTCATTTATTGGAAGTCCCAACAAATACAGGTATTTCTCTCTACATTCTCTACCTTCACAATCAACTGTGCTCTTATTGAATTTTAGTCACCTGTTTCTATGAGTGTTGCATCAGACTTAAGGGGAAAAAGCAACATTTTAGAACCCAGCAAATTCTTAACTAGAGCAGCTTCTATATAGTAAAACTCCCCATCAACAAACATCTAAAGTACCAAACATTAGAAACATATAACAGAATGTTTCTCATTTTAGGGAAAAAAATCCCTAAAATCAACATTTAAAAATTACTTCAGTAAAGTCAATAGATCTTGACAGGAAATTAAAAGGACCCATTCATTTACAAAAAGTATGAATAAACAAAAAAATTGGAAGAATTCATAAATTCTAATATAACTGAAAACATACATAAATGAGACTAACAAAATAGCTAGTGTATAAGCACCTGCTCAAGGGAAGAGTAGTATCTTTCGAGATTCACGATTAAGAAATTAAGACTTTGGCCCTAACAGTTGTGGCTTAGTTGGTTGGAGCATCATGATTCCCCATCAGAGCACATGCCTAGATTGCTGGTTGGATCCCAGGTCCAGGCCTACACCAGAGACAACCAATCAATGCTTCTCTCCCACATTAATGTTTCCCTCTCTAAAAGCTAGGAAGAATTGTCCTCAGGTAAGGATTTAAAAAAAAAAATAATTTAGGTATTTGCTCTGGCTGGTGTGGTTCGGCTGGTTGGAGAGCATCATCCTGAACACCAAAAGGTTGCAGGTTTGATTACCAGTTGGGACACACTTGCCTAAATTGCAGGTTCAATTCCTAGTCAGGGAGCTAGGAGAAAGTATCCAATGCATAGTTCTCCTCTTCCCCCTGCACCAACCCCCTTCCGCTCTAAAAATGAATAAGCATGTCCTCAGGTGAGGATTAAAAAAAAAAAAGAATTTAGGTCTTTGTCTTAAATCAGCAATTTCCTCTCAACAGTTCAGCAAAATATAGCAAAAGGAAAAACAGCCCTGACCAATGTGGCTCAGTTACTTGGGCACTGTTCCGCAAAGCTAAAGGTCTCTGGTTCAAGTCTGGGTCAGGGCACATACATGGGTTACAGGTTCAGTTCCTGAACAGGGTGCATACAAGAGGCAACCAATCGATGTTTCTCTCCCTTTTTTCTGCTTTCCTTCCCTCTTCTCTACAAATAAATACAATCTTAAAAAAAAAAAAAGGGTAAACGTCAATTTAGGTAAAAGGAACATAGGAATTCATTATACTGTTTTCTATGTTTAGATATTTTCTTTAAATATTTGGGGAAAAGGAAGGAAAATGGTCAAAACTATTATAGTCACTGCTACAGCTTGAACTGCAAGATTATTTTTCAAATGTGAATCTTTCCAGTTACCATTTATCACCAAAAAATTATAAATGGTCACATTTTACCAGGTACTGTATATGATCTGCTGAAGAGTACAGAACATTCAGAATATGCATATTTCAATATGGCATATATTCCTGAATACTAGCTTAAGTGTCATCAACCATTCATCCAGTCTGCTTGTTTGAAATTACTTCTTAATTCTCCCTGTAATTTGGGAAAGGTCTTTAGTTCGAATTTTGCACATAAAATGGTCATTTTTTATACTGTACAATATTTCAAATTTACACAAAATGTGGCTACACTGTGATCCTCACTTCCCCTCACCCAAATGTCAGAAACATTCTTGGTCAGAAAGTCCACCAAAATTTCTAATTCCTAAGTAATCAATAAAAAGCAGCAAGGTAGTATAGACCAGTGCTTCTCTTTAAATGTGCCAATAACTACTTCTGGATAAGGCATGAAATTTTGTATTTCTATGAAGCTTCGAGATGGAGATGCTGCTGCTGCTGGAACCACAAACCATAGCAAAAGTCAACAATACTCACATTTCATTTCCTTACCATCTTGTAGAAAGCTTCAATTGTATCAGTAAATTCCTTTAACCTGAGCATTAGGTTCCAACAATATATACTTTTCAAAGTTTCCCATGGTGCCTTGGAGACACTCGAAAAATCAGGGTTTTTCAGATATTAAAAAGGTAGTATTATGCTTTTTTGCTATGTAACACCCAAATGGACTTGGGAAGCACCCAGCTATCAAATCAAGTATTTATATTAATGTATCTGTAATACATATGCAGTCACTAAATGTAACACACTATAAACCTCCCGTCAATTGAGGTCAGGTTTTGTCACCAGATCAAACTAATGAAAACATTTGTTGCCATGTATTTTAAATTTCTTAATTGTGAATAAAACATTTTGGACCAGTACAGCAAAAATTTTTATAAGGAGCTCTGAGCAGTTTAGCTCGGTTGGCTGGGCATTGTTCTACAAAGCCAAAGGTCACCAGTTTGATTGCCAGTAAAGGTACATGCCTGAGTGGCAGGTTCAGTACCTGGGCAGGGTGCATATGGGAGGCAACCAGTCAATGTTTCTCAGTGTCTTTTTTCCTTCCCTTCCCCTCTCTGTAAAAAAATAAAATCTTAAAATTTTTTTAGGAAATATTTTTAAATAAGTAAATCTAGCCCTGATTAGTGTGGCTTAGGGGGATGGGCACTGTACCACAAGCCAGAAGGTCACTGGTTCAATGCCCAGTCAGGGTCTGGGTTGCACAGCAAGCCCAATAGGGGGTCTGTGAGAGGCAGCTAGCTCACTGATGTTTCTCTCCCTCCCTCTCTCTAAAAATAAAAAAATTTAAAAGTAAATCTAACTTAAACTGCTGTATTTTCCATCACTCAGACCTAAGCAGCCAAAACATGTTATACTCTGAACTTGAGAATTTAACAGTAAAATGCATATATGACGAGCTCCATCTTTTGTTATCCTGAACTTGATTTTTATCAACCAATATGAAGACAACAATGCCAAAATTCTCTCACTTTTAGCACTGATTTTAGAAAAGAGGGAAACATCAATTTGTTGTTTCACTTATTTATGCATTCATTGGTTGCTTCTTGTTTGTATGTGCCCTGCCTATAGTTCAAACCCTCAACCTTGGCGCACTGGAAAGATATTCTAACTGAGCTACCTGAACAGAGGTTCTCGCTCAATTATTTAAAAACTTATCTCTAGTAAACAAAACTCCCCAAATTCCAGAAAGGACTA
This sequence comes from Mormoops blainvillei, assembly GCA_004026545.1. Lineage (NCBI taxonomy): Eukaryota > Metazoa > Chordata > Mammalia > Chiroptera > Mormoopidae > Mormoops > Mormoops blainvillei. The sequence continues at coordinate 22,366 of PVJD01011938.1, read as the reverse complement.
AGTAAAAAACACGTAAGCAAAAAACCACCATCATCCATGTTACCGCTCCCGCAGAAATAAAACACAATTGGAAATGCCGTACTCAGTCCTCAAAATAATTCTTTAGGTTTAAAATATATTTATTAAATGTTGGGGGGGGGGTTAGTGTGTAATGATAATTGTGATTATTTTTTTAAGTTCTTATCTTTTTACAAGCATGTACACTGACATATATCAAGGACTCACTTCAAAACATGAGGGGGAGGGAAAAGTAGATGCAGGTATAGATGAAACACTACCCAAGAATTGTTAAATGGAAAAATTCCTTTGTTTATGTTTGAAAATTTTTCACAATAAAATTATGATAGCAGCAAATATGCACACAATCTGAGAATAAAAGGTATACATAAATCTCAAACTATATACAGAAATATATCCAACCTGTTAGCAATTTTTCACTTAGTAAATCTGTTAACTACAAAACATTCTTATACCTCAATTTATACTTATCAAACACTATTGACACTGAAATTCAGCGTCCAACCCTGAAACATAAGCAAAAGATACAGGTAATTCACAAAAGTAGAAATTAATTATTAGTAGTCACTGCCCTGGCCAGTATGGCTTAGTGGGTCAGAGTGCCATCCCATAAACAAAAGGGTTGTGGGTTTTATTCCCGGTCAGGGCATGGACAAGGGACAACCAATGTTTCTCTCTCTACCAGTTTCTCTTCCTCTCTCTCTCTCCTTTATCCTCTCTCAAATATCAATGAGCATGCCCTAGGGTGAGGATCAAAAATTAAAAATGAAGTTTATTCCCCTCAACTTAAAAAAATATCTACTAGTAGTCACTTACACTGCCATTAAATAGATAAACTTATCACCTTTTCAGAAAGCAACCTAGACTGGAAAAGTTTTTAAAACATGCATGCCCTTGAACAATATTTCTGGGGATTAATTATTTTTTAAAAATAGTGTTTAGAAAATTTTAGTTTAAGGCTGTTCAAATGTTTATGAAACGTTTATAAAAGGGAAAAATTGTGGGAAACCCTAAGGACTCAACAACAGACTTTTAGTTAAGTAAAACACTGTATTAGTAGGCAACATTTCATGTAGCTATTAAAATTTTAGGAGATCTATCTACTAACAACTTAGGTTAACGTTATGTTTAAGTTAAAAAAAAAAAGCTACTTATGTATGACTTTTTTAAAAAGCCTATATAAGCAAAAACCCCAAACTTTTATTTTTGGCTGGTTGAAGTATGTCCTTTTTATGTGGCTAGTTTATGAACATGCATGCTTACCTTAAAGGTAAAATAAAGATGGGCTACTTTCTCTTAAAAGCCTACATTAGTATTGTCATTTGATTAGTCTTCCTTCTGTAAAACCACAACTTAAAAGCACAAAGAAATGCATAATTCCAATTTAAGAAGCCAACAAACTTTGAAGGAAAATGGGAAAATTTTTCTTTGGAAGACATTTTCCTACCCTGATTTCAGTCATGAATTTTTAAAGTTAATACCAAAATAAAAAATATGAAGATGACTATGCTTAAATGATTAATATAAGGAATGATAGTGCACTATGAATGATTACATCATCTGCAGAACACAAAATTTTAGTAAGAGGACTAGAGAAAAAATTCTGTTTAATACATATTCCACTAAACTATTCCTAAATTTTATTCTGTACTAGTCAGAAAAGCCCAAGACTGGTTCCATTAACTCCCAGAGTTACAACATTTCTAAAATCAATTCAAAAGCCACAGGTTAATCTAAATGGGCAACAGAAGAATATTTCAGACTGGTGAAATTGGAAATCAAATTAGGTAGGAAGGAAAAAGTCAGATGTCCATCTAATCTGTTACAACTACCCCTAAAAATATCTATGCGTTCTCACAGATGAATATAATTTTTAAAATATGTTAAGTTTATCCAAATTTTGATTACAGCCCCATCACATGTTAACACAGCTGTCGATGCCCTCAAACGTTAACTTATTTCATCACAGCCAAACCCTTCTAAGGCTGTTGTTTCTAAACTACCAAAACTGCTATTAAACCTTATGACACAGGCTGCGGTTACACTATTTTATACCCAGACACAGTACTAGAAGAACTGAAATATTTCTACAAGTTTTTTAATTAGAAAAAAATAAGTGTTGTTCATTGTATCAGTCTTCAAGCACACAGAGCAAGTTTACTTCCACCTTCCTAAGTCCCTGTCCCTTACCCAGAGGTAATCAATGCATTTCTCTTTCAGGTATTGCTCTGTACCTTTACTTAGTAGAAAATAAAGTTCTGTAACAGGTGAGCTACTAAAAGAGCTAGTGTACTGAGGGGTAGGGGGGTGGGACAAGCTTGAAAGGGCTATGAGGGAAAATACCACTTAGTGGCTTTTGTTAAGAACTTAAATTGGAGAACCTAAACTTATGAAATATCTAGGGGAAGGAAATCCCAAGGAAAGGCTTTGAGATAGGAACATCTAGCACGTTCATGGCACAGTAAAGAGGCCAGTATGGCTGGAGTAAGGGAGGAGGGGCACATCAGATCACACAGGGTGCCTTGTACATCACAATGAAAATTTTGACTTTAAGGCTGAAATAGGCAGGTACTACGTGAGTTTCAAGCAGAAACTTTCAGGCAATACATTTTTCAAATAATACCTTTCTTCCTATCTTTTTTTTTTCAAGTACAGCTGACACTCAATATATTATTAGTTTCAGGTGTACGACAGTAATTAGATATTTAAACTTCCAGCATTACATTTTCACAGGACTCACAGGACTAATCTAGCTACCATACATTGGTGGGAAGGGGCAAAAGAAACAAATTATTGCAACAATGCACAGGAGAAAACAGCTGGCTTCAAAATGGAACAAGAAATGGAAGTCTAGGTGGAGAATTCTAGTTATATTTTAAAGGAAAAGCTGGCAAGATTTTCTACAAGGCCAAAGATGAGGTATCAGACAAAAAAAGTCAAGGCTAACCAAAGCCTGGCCTAAATGCCATGAGGGAAGAACAGCAGGAGTTCCAGTTTTAGACTTTTAAGTTAATATACTTAACACTCAAGAGTTCGACTGGATAGGTAACTGGATAAATGGGTGCGTCATTCAAAAGTCCAAGCTGGTGATAAAAATGTGGGGATTATCAGTCTACAGATGGTAGGTATGTAAAATCATGTGATTGAATGAAATGAGTCAGGGAGTGTGAAGGAAAAAAAAAAAGGGGAAGTACTGAACCACAGAATGCTCCAAGTGGGAGAAGGAACAGAAGAAAAACCTGAAAGTAAAAAATGTTTCAAGGAGAAAAGTGGCTTGACTGGTTAAATCACCAATAGGTCAAACGTGATGAGGACTGAAAAATGAACCCTGGATTCAGCAACATCCCTCTGGGGTTGTTGCTAAAACCCATAAATACAATTATTTCTTTTTAACTAAAAAACTTCAAAATACATTCACTTCCCTAAAAGAATGCTGTCAAATCCAAAGATTCTATAAAATTATACAAAGCTACACCTACCTAACCTCAATAACTTATCATCTGTCACTTCTTCATGCCATTTAAAGTGTTGTGAATGTAAAAATACAACAATATTTAGTTTAAAACCCTTTAAAGATTTTTTTTAAGTCCAAAGCAGTTTCTTTTTTTTTGAGTACTGAATACTTCACATGTCCAGTAATCAGTCTAGTACGGTTAGGAGTTGAAATCTGCAGGCTTAACTGTCTGGGCTCAATCCATGCTTCATCATTTACTATGTAATTATTTAAATGCTGTGCTTAAACATTCACATCTCCAAAATGTGAATATCATTTACATAACATTATGATGAAGATTAAGTTAACACATGGTAAAATGCCCAAATTATTACATCCAAAAGAAAGGAATTCAAGTTCTACTTCATTTTTCCTTTCTATTGGGAAACAATTACATCATGCCTGATGCAACAAAAGTTGTTAGAAAAATAACCAGTCATGTCCTAGGGCCTGACCAAAACCTATTCTCTTCAAACCAACTGTATGCTCATTAATACACACAAAGAAATCTCATTCGAAAAATCAGGGCATGTAACCTCAGGCCTAGGATCACTGCCTAGGATTTCTTCAAGTGATTAACTACTCTAACAGGTCTTCTAACTTACTGTACTACTGCACTTTGTCCTCATTACTAACATTCCCCAGAAAACAGCCAGAAGGAAATTCCAAAGAAACCTGAACTCTCAATTCTCCCAGTCCTTCAACAGATAATCTAAATCTTAAACATGGCCTGACTACAACCTGTACACTATACTTGGTACTATCCTATGCATTTTAGTGGCTATTCTCCAATATTATTTCTTGCTGTGAGGCTTAATTGTTTCCCTCATTATCTGCTTTCAGGTATGGTAATCCTTTTACAGGTCGCAATTTCTAAATCAGTTCCATTAAAGTCTCTTCACAAGTGGCAAACTCGCACCTCTACATTGTAAATTTGGTCCTCTTACCATAATTTCACCATTCTTTCACTTTACGGAACTACCGTATTTTACTGTGCACAATGCACATTTTTTGCCCCAATTTTTGAGGGAAAAAAAAAAGGATAAGCACTACACATGGGTATAATAATCCCATGTGTAATACACACAAAAATGTGGGTGCACATTTTATGCACAGGGTCACATGATACACAGCAAAATATGGTAGATCATGACAGTGCTGTGTTCACTCTTATTTCTCTCCTCAATGGTCTGTAATACTCAAGAGGACAGGGGACAGTATGTTTTGTTCATCTCCACATCCTAATGATTTTCAGAATAAGCACTCAAATATTTAATGAATAAACATCTCCAATGCCCATGAGCATCTCAAAGATCACTGTTTAAATGGTTTTTTCCTACTCTGAACCCTAATCCTTTTGTTTACCTAACAACTATCCTCATCCCAGAAGCTAGAATCCTAGCCATCAGGTCAAATCCCCCACTCTTCATATCCACAGCCACCATCAGATCCTAAATTTACCTATCCTCTCTAACCCCAACACCGCTGCTTTTAGGATTATTATTGTTTCTTGTAGTTTAGTATCTTCCTTAATTTATCACCTACTTCCAAATCTCATTCTCCTCTAAGCCATTTCCACACTATCAGAATTACATTTCTAAGCAGAAATATCTACTGTCACTCCCCAGTTCACAGAATCTTTTAATAGTTCACCACTGGTTTCTGGATAAAATACAAACTCCTTGGTATGGCATTAAAATGTTTATAATCTGGCCTTTTAGCTCCCTTTCTCTTAGCATTTCATGACCTCTTAATAATTAGGTATCCATTTTTGCATGCTTCTATAGGTTCTGTACTTCCCTCTAATCACATGACAAATCTCACTCATCTGTCTCCCTCCCTAGGCCAAGTCCCTTTAGAACTATTACACCTTTTGTTTCCCCCAAACCAGAACAGGACCCATAAAATAATGCAGTTGTAGAATTAGTAAGGAATAAATTAAACTAAACCTATAGTGAACAGCAGCCACTCAATAACAGAAAACAGCACAGCAGAAACAGATTTCATGGACTAGAGAGCATTAATAAAACTCGGTCCTATAAAAGAGAAATTTCCATTCCTTTTCCAGATAACCTGAGGAAATTTTACTTAACTTTTTCTCCACTGTTTTCCTTTGAGGCTGCCTTCAGTGTTCACTCTAACTAGATTTTATCATTTTGGTATGCGTAAGGGAAGCACATGATTCTAGTACCACAGCACTGAATATGCCCTTAAAAATCGTTTTATCCCAGCTCAAAATCTATTAAAATGTTATCAAAATATTCCACTGCTGTAAAATACTACAGGTTGCAAAAATTTTTAACTCTTTAGCGATTCACATTCTTATTAATCTCTGCATTACTCCTGTGAATACACCAAATTCATTCCTTCCTTTCACCCTCAGGGACAAATTTTATTGCCTAATATCTAGCTGGGCCACAAGTCATTACTGAAAGAGGTCAACCCTAGATCTTCCCAGATTTGGATACAAAGATTAAAGAGATTTCCCTGCTTTGTGAGGTTAAAAGCCTTCCTATCCTTTTCTTTTTAAAAAATCTTCCAGTGAGACGGTATTTTAATATTACAGCAAGCTTGTTTGATTCATGTTAAATTTTAATAAAAATAATCTCAATAGAATACAATCCAAAATTGTTGTCATGAACCCAAGAGACTACTCTAAATGACAGAAAAATTTTATTAATTTGCAATGGTAAGAAATTAAAGAACCATTTTGTTGATCATTAAAACAAGCTATTTCATTAAATATATGTAAACCTGCATCTGCTTTTTTCAATAATCAAAAATTCTCAGTCGGCCCAAATTAACTAGATACTCCTAATTCCATTAGTTTACAAAAAAATGAAGTGGCCTCCCTTGGAAATATCTCAAGATTTTCTCTCTCTCTCTCTCTCTCTCTCTCTCTCTCTCTCTCTCTCACACACACACACACACACACACACACACACACAGATTAACCCTAACATTCCCAGAAGCTATCACCTACACCTCCATCAACTAAACTTACACTGGTGTATTTCCCAGTCTTCACAATGAAACCAGTGGACCTCACACCTCTTACCATCACCCAGGAAGGGTGTGCATCTGTTCCGAAGGCCCCCCTGGCTCCAGGTCATCCTGGCTGCTGCTGCTCCAGGCTGGGCATCCATGTTGCTGCAGCTTGTGGTTTGTGAGGGGGAGTGTACAGGATAAGCAGGATGGGATTTCAAGGGAAACAGGAGGAAGATGGCTTTCTGGGAAAATGCCATCACCATCATAGGTGTTAAGTAGTACCACACACATTTTATTGAAGCACAGTTTAAAAATTTAACAAATGAAAGATTAAAAATAAAAAAAACAAAAATAAAAAAATTAAAAATACAGACGTCCAGAGATGCTCTAAAACAGTTAAGTTAAAGATCAGGAAAAATAAGATCACAGACTTAAACAGCCAGTAAAATTCTTGCGAGCGTGGGGGAGGGGATGAGGGCAAGGGTGGGGTTGGGAGAGAAAAGGTTTACGTGCTCAATCCACTTAAAAATGCTAATGCCTTCACTTTCTCTCCCAAGATGCAAAACTCCAAAGTCAATTAGGAGGCCGGAGAAATTCTTATGAACATTCAGAAAAACTGGATTTTAATCGGGTTAAAAATCATCAGTCATTATCATCATCATCACCACCATCATAAGTATAATAATAATAATAAATAATAGTAACTAGTAACAACAATAAAAAGGAAATCAGCGGAAAGTCAGGAAAAATGTTAAAAAAAAATTGGAATAACTTACTGTAGCTGAAGATCAAAAAAATCTCACTGTAAAAAAACAAAAATAAAAATAGCCCAGATTAGAAAAACGGGAGGTGCAAAAATGTCAAGTCAGTAAAGTTCATTTCTTTTCTCTTTCCAAAAGCAGTTTCCACAAAAACCGCAAGGGTAAAGTTCTCAGTAGCAAACAAGCAAAGCCCTTTTCACATCATCAATCAATCTTAAAAATACACGAGGAAATAGAGAGGTCAGTTTATGAGAGGCTAAAAGACTCCTCCTCTAACCCAACTGCTGCAGAAAAATAGAAATAGAAATTTTAAAAATTACATCTTAAATCCAAGTCCCGTTTTCGGAAACAATTGAAAAAAAACACCTGTAAATTTGCCGTAGTGCACACCAAGTTGCATCATTATGTTTAAAATAGGGATTTTTTTTGTTTTGTTTTTTTAAATAAAATCAGTTTGGAATGGGAATGTGTGTGTTCTGGAAGGGTGGGGAAGGGAGGTTAAAAATCAAAGCTGAGCTCCAGTGAGTAGGGATGGGGTTCGCCTTGCTGCCCTGTGAAAGGAGAAGGGACAGATTGAGTCAGAGTTCCTCAGAAATGTTGTGCCCTAAACCCCAAGACAGAAATATCTGTCCATTGCATCTAACACATTCTGGTAAAGCATGACATTCACTGGGATGGGGAGAGCCTCTATAGAATCACTTCTACCAGGGACTGTCTCCACAATTCTTCAAAATCAGTAAGTAGGCAACTCAAAATATGCGTATGTATTCCCTTAAGGGTCTCATATAAGGTCTAAGTTCAAACATTCATCTCGATAACAAGTTTGGGCAAAGGAAATACAGAAGAACCAGGCCAACAGTGATAAAGAAGTGAGTGAATCTCCTATTATGATTAATGAAGGTAAGCAAATTCATGGGTTTTTAAATTTTAAGTCCATGTAGTTTTTCCTACAATACAGACCGAAGGAAAATGCATAAGATAACATCTAGTCTCAAAACCAATCAGTGAACAAATCACAACACCTGATAGGTTCTACAGTAATGAGTAAAGGTGCTTTAAACAAAGCACATCCCACTCACTGAATGAAAAACCAGAGGGGGGGGATACTTTACGGCTACTGAATATTTAATGTCATAAAACACTTGAAAAGTAAATTATGCTCCTTAAGAAATTTCTTGTTTCTGTGGTACCACTGTATTTATAAACTAGTATATGTAGCTAATTCCAAGAATGTATTCTAAGAAAACATTCATGACGGACTGGCTGTGTCATCAGTGAAAATAAGATTTACAATTAGACCGTAGGTCTTAGAGTAAATAAAAATGAACTACCGGCACTCACATTTCAATATTCAGCCATAAGGTTTTATTCTCAACTCCAAATGTCAGTAAACTAAAAAATTTTAAGCTGAGTCCTGACTGGTGTGGTTCAGTTGGTTGGGTGTCATCCTGCAAAGCGAAAGATCGCCAGTTTGATTCCCAGTCAGGGCACACTCCTAGGTTGTGGGTTTGGTCCCTGGTCAGGGGATGATCCCTTTCAGGCCGTGTAAAAGAGGCAAAATATCAATGTTTCTCTCCCTCTCTTTCCTCTTCTCTTCCCCTCTCTAGAAATAAATAAATAAAAATTTTTTAAAAATTAAAGCTGAGATAAAAGGGTTCCATGAGTCAACTATATATAAATAACTACAGCAATGGAGTAAGTACTGTAACTCTAAAATTTTAAGTGTAAAATTTTTAAAAGCAGACCAGTTTAAGCACAACATGTAGGTTACTTTTACACTTGGACTGATGTGTTAAATTGGACAAATGTACAAACTGTTGAAAAAGTTGTATAAAAATGTACATTCTTTTGAATATTATCTCCTGCAGGTCAATATAGTCAATTATTGTCCTTCTTGGAGTCAAAGCCTGAACTGGGTACTTAAAATTTTCATAATATGTAAAGCCACTCTGTGGCTCATCTATGAACAAATCCTTTGCACATGTCACAAGACATAAATTTTAAAAGCAGTTAATATTAAAAAAAGACATCTTTCAGAGTCAAGATGTCTCCCAAAATGTTATGATAAACTGATGAGTTATCACTCATTAAAAAACAAACAAACAAACAAACAAAAAACCAACTACTTGCCCTGGCCGGGTGGCTTGGTTATTTGGAGCATCATCCCTTACACCTAAAGGTTGCAGGTATGGTTCCCGGTCAGGGCACATACCTAGGTTTCAGGTTCAATCCCTGGTGGGGTGCATACAGGAGGCAATCAATCGATGTTTCTCTCTCTCCCCCTTCCTGTCTAAAAATCAATTAAAAACATATCCTTGGGTAGGGTGAAAAAAAAAGAAAAGAAAAAACTACTTTAGCATGTCATTCCAATGCTTTGTACGTAACAGTATACCTACGTTATACTGTACTTTGACAATCCTCTGGGAGGTCTGGATCCCTTCTAAAGGGGTATTCTCAAAGGGAGGCCTGCCAACTAGTATCACATAGCACTTACAAGAAATGCAAATTCTCAGGGCCCACTCCAGACTTAATTAGAAACCGTGGGGCTAGAGAGCCCAGAATGTTTTAAGTAGCCCTCTTGCTGATTCTGATGTCAACTCATGTTTAAGAACTGTGAAGAGTTTAATGAGAAACCTCTATTAACCCAAAGTTCAATTCTTTATTAAGAAAACTGCCTTATCCTTCCAGTGTACTGATAGTAGATTTGAGCACCAAAGCTTTGTGTTCCTGATGCTATTTAAAGTAAATCCAAGAAAAGTATAACTTATAGTACATACACCAAGAGAATGGTAATCCTTTTTGCCTTTATATAACCCCCAAATTTCCAGTATCTAATAGAACATGCAGTTATGCTAACATCCAATAGTTCTGGTTCTCACCCGTCAATTAAATTCTCTAGTAAATTTAATTATATACAAAACCATAATCTTCCCTGATCCTAATGAGAACAAATGTGTATACATATTAAGTATGAGCACTTATAAAGTTGTCCCCATAGACAACTCCTAATTAAAAACTGAAATACTTTTATTTAAAGACAGTTAATATTAATGATATACAAAAACTGCTTTGAATAACAAAACTATTTCTATATCTTTTCTGGCCTTCTGGCAACAAATAAATCATAGAAACCAGAAATTAAAAGAGAAATTGTTTAGGTTTCTATTTTAATGTCATATGTTGTCTGTAACTTGCCTGTGTCATATATCTGTCATATATCAAATCCAGAAAGTTTAACTCATGTGCTTGACACAGGTAATTAAACAGTCAGCAGGGGAGGAATAAATCCAGCTCTCTTAACTTCTAGCCCAAGATTCCTTCAACTGTTATAACTCCCCAGTTAACATCTCATGATTTCACCAATTAAAATAATCTTTAAGATTAGAATGACTACTTATTTTGGAGTTTATTCCTTGATTGTTTCTAACAGCAGTCCATCCAAAACAAGGTCGCACGCTATCTGAAACCCTCTAGAGACCTAATTACAAACAGAAGCTATGTTTAAATTCTCTACAGAAGGAATAGGAAGCACCACCAAGCATTCCCGTGGCATCCGAAAGGTGAGAAGGCCTGCAATTTAGTCATCCTTCTAAAAGCCTTCCTGTCCATTGAACATGTCAATGTTGCTAATGCCTACCCACCTGAAACACCTAGAATTGTTTCAGATATTAATTCTGTGGCCAAATCATTCCAGGTGGACATTAACCCAAAGGAATTGTTACCTTGACACATGCTGATATAACACCGCAAGCAAGCCAAGTAAAGTACCCCTCAATTAATTGAAACTTATCAATAACTGTTAAGTATTAATTCCTGACATTACTGTTTACTTGCCAACAGTATTTTTTTTTTAGGTAAACGACTGCCTAAATTAAGCAATCACCATCTTTATCTCATTTCTACCAATTCTGCAGTAATAAACTTTAGTTCCAAGCCCATGTAATAAATAATATGTTAAGGCTTAAAAAAATGCTTTTGATCCCTATTACATTATCTACTGGGTGAAGAATCAACAAATGCATGGGTATCTGGAATAAGAGTACTTTTATTTCTTATCAAGTAGGTTTTTTAAGGGATGAATTTACCTTGCAGTATTGGTTTACACTGCGCTTAACATTAGTTTGTGAGATTAACACATGAAAATTAGAATCAACTAAATCTTATCCAATAATTTTTTAAAAAGCGATTTCTTGGATAAGAGAATATGGTACTACTTAGAAACCTCTGTAATTCTGATAAACTTAGTAAAAAATTTCAGTGAGTTTCAGGACCTAAGCAAATAGTAGGCACTATGATACTTGCTTAATAAAAAGCATGTAGTTATGAATCTTGCCGGTTTAGGTAGTCTGGAAAATTAATGCCAAAATATCCTGAAAATTAAACTTTATGCTTATCATCTTAGGACGTTATACTAATAACAAATACAATTCTGGTAAATTATTTTCCCCAGTGCAGTTTGGAAAGTTCCAGTTACTGCTAGTGGTTGCTGCAATCAGGTTCTTGTAAGGATTCGAATACAGTACTTTTAGTGACTAGCATTCCAATAGCGGGGGTAAAAACCACTTGCCTAACCTAGTGGTCCAATTCCTTACTAGTTCCGCTCCGATTTAATACGACCATGGCAACCAACAATCTTATGCCTTAGTTTCTGTCTTAGAAAGATAGTAATACCTACCTCGAGCAAAGTTCCACTAACTTATATATTTCAAGTGATTTGTAACCTGCAGATAAAAAGTCAGCTTTAATTATTACTGTTAATAGATAAATGAGATTACAATCTTTTGAAAAACAGAACTGAAAATAACTTCGAGGTCCAGCATTTTCTCAGAAGAGGTAAAATAAAAAGGAATCAGTAAAATACTAAATCTGTTATAATAGTTATTATTTTTATGCCCTGCGGTACGCTTCAGAATTTGGAGGCTTGCGGTACAACGTCTACTTGGTAAAGCTTTCCCCAAACCCCGCCCAATTTTTAAATTGGCATCGGCCCTACATGAACTTCAACTGTATTAACCAGCATCTCGATTTTCCCTTTCGTGATGTCTCTTGAGTCCTCACGGCCGTAGAACATGAAAGGAAAGCAGCCGTTAACACAGAGAACGATAAAAAGGCATTTCCCCTGCTGACGGTGGCCTAAAGGACACTAAGTTAAATCTACACAAGGGCTGAGGCCTATAAAACTCTCCCGCATAAGACCTAATCCCCTGCTGCAAAATAGAATAAATGGAGGCCTGATTACCGAGGGGAAGGTTTCTCCTCGTCTTCTCTCAAACATCCCCCTCGCGCCCTCCAAGAAATCCAGGCCTCCCCTGCTTCCATCTCCTCCACTTACCCGGAGGGAGAAGGGAGAAGAGATTCAATTCTGAATCTCCTACTCCCGGGTTCTACGTGGAGAAGACGATTGCTGATTGAGGTCAGAAGCGCGGCCACAACCACACGGTCTTCGTCTCTTCACAAAATGGCCCCCGAGTCTCCTCTGCCGCCGAGGAGAAGGCCTAATCCCCGCCCCACTACTGGGAATTTTCCTATTGGCTGTGATATTTCTCGCTCCGGCTTCTAATTAGACAATTATACTGCTCTTCACAATTGTGTCCAATCACAACCAGCAGTGGGTTAAACTAAGCTAAAGAATTTCCACATGCGTGAGAAAAACTAGTTGGTAACTGGTTATTTTTCCTGTCATTCATCTCCTGAGAATCGCTTATTGGCCACTGTACGTGAGGAAGCGCTGGGTGGAAACTCGCCTTTGTATCGCGTACCTCTTCACATCCGGGTATCCGGGAGGTCTGATTGGCGGCTGCCGTATCCTATCTTTGCTCTCAGAGCGCTACTGGAAGGGCTTCCCAAATCTTGGAATTCCCGCTGCGCTGGGGCAGGGGGGCAGTGAGGGTATTTGGTATGTAGCGGGCTTCGGAAGGATCTCTCTTAGCCTAGGGCATAGGAGTAAGGAGAAGCACCCAGGAAATCTTCCGTCGTTAGGTGTGGATAAAGAAAAGAGTTTTCTTGGAGCGAGGAGGGAACGGTGAAGTCACAGCATGTGCAGAAAACCAATCAGCCTTAGTTTTTCTAACCCCATCCCTTCTCAGTTCCAGACTCCCTCCTGGACAACTTCACTTAGCCTGTCAATCCCATCTTCAGACAACCCATATCTCACCCAGACCTACTAATTTCTCTATTCCTCTCCACTACAAAAAGTAAAGCAAGTCCAAAATGCTGGCCTGAAATACCCATCCTCTGGTCCTGTCATCTCAGTTACTAATATCTTACACACGGCAACCAAATCAGCCTACCCCTCTGTCTTCCTCTCCCCCAACCTCAATCTGGGCCCTTGATTTCTCTCATCCTGAAATGGCCTGTCTCCAACAGATTAACTCAGGTGGTCGCCTGCCAGTCCCTCTGGTTTTGTTATAGCAGTTGTACAGGCAATGGAATAGGACCAGCTCTACTAAGAATGAGGGAGATTTCTCTGTGTCATTAGGGAAAGCAAGGTGCAGAACACAATGATGCAATTATATCTGTATACATTTTAAGGGATATACGTGTATGCGAATGCAGTTCGATGCATTAGTTTTGAATTACTTACAAATTTCAGAGAGATTCACAAGGAAGCTATCAGTTTCCCGTCAGATGACAAAATGAAAACAATTTAGTAATGAGTTTGAGATCCTTTATTTAAGGGAAAACAACGCACAGATTGGAGTACAGTGCCGCACAAGCTGTGGGGCACTCTTCTTTAAGGATTTCAGACAAGAGCAACTTTTGTAGAGCATTAGAAAGGGCAAAGCAGAAACAGGGTATGATGTCAGGGGTTTATTATCTGACCTTATTTAGAAAAATCAAGGAATAATGAAGAGCCTAGAGTTGTGTGGCTCTTGATCATTAGAGGACCGGATTTCCAGCCGAGCAGAGGAAACTTCTGTTTGCTGAGGGGACACCCTGGCGGGAGCAGCTCCACTTTGAGCCTAGAAATTTATTTCAACATACATTCGGGGAGTGAAACTTTTACTTTATTGAGCCTTGAGAAGGAATTTATCTGCCAAAAGGACTCATTGGCTCTGGCCGGGTAGCGCAGTTGGTTAGAGCATCATCCACATATGCCAAGGTTGTGGGTTCGATCTCTGGTCAGGGCACAGAAAAGAATCAATCAATGAATGTATAAATAAGCAAAACAACAAATCTATGTTTCTGTCTCTCCCACCCCCTTGCCCTCTCTCTCAAATCAATGTTTTTAAAAAATCAATAAAAAAAAAATGTTAAAAAGAAAAAAGACTCCTTAAGGTTGGCTGGGCCCAAATCCCAAGTTTATAATCAGGGTCTAGCAGCTGTTGTTTACAGGGGCCTCTGATGCACTCCACACTGCGTCTCAGGGGAAAGCCACAGACTGGGCAGCCGAGGCTACTGCACTGTATTCCTACCATCTGAGCTGACCTGTACTAAGAAGCTCCTGGTATTGCACTTGGACCAAGGAGACTAAGATCTTCTCAGTCCAGTTGGAGCTTCTCAGCTCTACTCTTATTTGCATCAATACAGACTAATCTGAGCAGCTCAATAATGGCCATTCAGAGTTGGCAATTCTGACCAATCACAAATAGTGCCATTTGGACCAATCAAACTATTTGAATTGGGAGTCCTCATTTGCGTAGAAATGAATCAATCAGGACCACAGGGAGGAACTTCACTCTGTATAAGCCAGCCTCCCCAAGGTCTTTGTGGGGTATTTCCCTTGCTTTGGCTGTAACACAGAAGCTGTAACACCTGAGCTGCTTCACTTGAATAAAGTTCCCCTTCACCACACTCAAAATGTGGCCATCCTGTTGGCATTGGATTGGTGGCAGTGAACTTGGTTAAAAACCTTTCTCAGTTGTATGCCTTTCTACACTGTTGGATTATTATTATTTTTTTTCTTTTTGGCCACATGCATGTGTGTATTGCTTTAGGTTAATTTAAATAACAAAAATGAAAAGCACATAAGAAAAATATACTAAAATGTTAATAATGGTTCTCTGCTGATGGGGAAATTGCATGTTATTTTTTTCCTTGTGCTTTTATTTATTTTCCAAATTGTTAACTTTGAATATGTAATCAGAGGAAAAAATATCCTTAATATGATTAATGCTCAGCTCAATTGCCACATTGCAGTTTATTTAAGAAGTACTTCATATGCCCTGGCCAGTGTGGCTCAGTTGATTGGAGCATTGCCCCGTATACTGAAAGGTCATGGGTTTGAATCCCAGTCAGGGTACACACCTAGTTGCAGGTTCAATCCCCAGTCAGTCAGGGTGCTTACAGGAGGGCAACCAATCGATGCGTCTCTCTCCTGTGGATGTTTCTGTCTCTCCCTTCCTCTTTCCTTTTCTCTGTCTCTAAAAGCAATGAAAAAAATGCACTCAGATGAAGATTAAAAATAATAATAATAATAATAAAAGAAATAATTAAAAGCTAAAGACATTTAAAAATTAAATAAATTAAAACCCTCTGTGGTTGTCATTAGTTTTTCACTATTGTCTTATTAGAGAGAAAATCAAAGCTCTTTCACCACCAACACTTACATTTTGTACAACTCCTAAGAACACTTTTCTGATTACTAGATGGGATGTTGGCCAATTAATGAAACATTCAATAAAGCCAATTGGGTCTTTAAAAAGAAAAGCAAAGAAAGAAAACAAAATCACAAAGACCCAAAATGATGTCACTTGTGCTAAAAGCCCATGATATCAAATCTAGAATTAATACTTGATCTAAATGCAATTTCAGCCTCTCCAAGAAACATAATCTTAATCACCCAGTGTGGAATGTCCTGGTCAAGTACCAGTAAAGTAATGTCACATGGTTCCTCTCCAGCCCCATAAAAATAAAAAGAAGAGACAATCTGCATGATGAAAACCCTCCCATGTTTCTTCCCCCTGAGAAAAAATGTTCCAACTCACATATTATCCTTCGTTTTCTTTTCGTTAATAGCTTCCTTGCCCCAGCCTTTCTCCTATAAAAACTCTGATTTTGTATGACCCCTACATAAGCCCTTCTAGTTGTTCAGTGGGAGGCACTGCCTGATTTATGAATTGTTTAATGAAGCCAATTAGACATTACTCAGTTGAATTTTGTTTTTTAACAATCTCCATGACTTTTAAATGAAAATGTAAACTCCTATGTGGAAGTATTAAGTATTTCTATCAATTGATAGTTTGGAAGACAGTGGATGTTTCCATACAAGGCCTCTATAACTGTACCTGTGAATGCTAAAAATTAACTAGTTGTTATCAGAGTTTCTCTGAATATAGATATCCTTCAATGAGACATAAGAGCTTTGGACAATGTTAGCAGTCATCTCTTTTTCTTAATGACCAGGACTCCAAGCTTCAAAACTAAAAGTTTGACCTGAATGGTGTGGCTCAGCGGGTTGGGCATCGCTCCACAAACTGGAGCATCATAGATTCGATTCCCAGTCAAGGCACATGCCTGGATTTTGGACCAGGTGTCCAGTTGGGCAGCAACTGATCAACGTTTCTCTCATGTATAATTTTTTCTCTCCCTCCCTTCCCTTCTCTCTAAAAATAAATAAATAAAATCATTTAAAAAACCCTAAAAATTAAACAAGCAAAAAAATCTTTATTTAAAAAGCTTTAAAAAATTAGGGCAATTTAAAAAATCTGAACCATGGCATTCATTTAGTGGTTCTGAGGTTGAGTAGCATTTGATTATAAGTGTTACCACCTCATATTGATAATAAAAAAGATAACGGATAACTGTCATTGAGCAAATATCATGTGTTAAGCACTTTTCTAAGCTTAATTTATATTTGACATAAATTAGTTTATTTGGTAATTTTATTATCCCCATTTTATTTTTCTTAATTTTTTTATTGTTGTTCAATTACAGTTTTCCCCTTTTTTCCCTCATTGCTCTCCCCTCCCACATTCAGTCTTTCCCCGCTCCCCAAGCCCAGGCCAGCTGCCACCTTGTCCTTGTCCATGAGTCCTTTAACACATTCTTTGACTTGACCCTTCCCCTTCTTTCCTCCGTTAGTCCCCTACCCCCCTACTCTGGTCACTGTCAGTTTGTTCTTTATTTCCATGTCTCCAGTTCTATTTTGCTCACTCGTTTGTTTTGTTGATTAGGTTCCACTTATAGGTGAGATCATGTGGTATTTGTCTTTCTCTGCCTAGTTTATTTCACTTAGTGTAATACTCTCTAATTCCACCCACACTGTCACAAAAGGTAGGAGTTCTTTCTCTCTGCTGTACAGTAGTCCATTGTGTAAATGTACCACAGTTTTTGGATCCATTCATTTACTGATGGGCACTTAGGCTGTTTCCAGCACTGGGCTATTGTAAATAACGCTGATATGAACATTGGGGTGCATAGTTTCTTTTGAATTGGAGTTTCAGGATTCTTAGGGTATAATCCCAGCAGTGGAATTGCTGGGTCAAAAGGCAGTTCCATTTTTAGTTTTTGAGGAAATTCCAAACTGTTTTCCACAGCAGCTATTACCAGTCTGCATTCCCACCAACAGTGCACTAGGGTTCCTTTTTCTCCACCCACTCACTAGCACTTGTTGCATGTTAATTTGTTTATGATGGCCATCCTGACCAGTGTGAGGTGGTATCTCATTGTGGTTTTAATTTGCATTTCTCTGATGGTTAGTGATGTGGAACATCTTTTCATCTGTCTGTGGGCCCTCTGTGTGTCCTCCTTGGAAAAGTGTCTGTTCAGGTCCTTTGCCCACTTTATAATTGGGTTGTTTGTCTTCCTTGTGTGGAGTTGTGTGAGTTCTTCATATATTTTGGAGATCAAACCCTCGTCCAAGGTATCATTGACAAATATGTTTTCCCATTTGGTTGGTCCTCTTCTCATTTTGCCGATGTTTTCTTTAGCTGTGCAAAAGCTTCTTATTTTGATGTAGTCCCATTTGTTTGTTTATCCTTTCCTTTATATCCCTTGCTCTAGGGGGCATATCAATGAAAATATTGCTGCATGGGATATCTGAAATTCCTGCCTATGTTCTCCTCTAGGACTTCTATGGTGTCATGACTTATATTTAAGTCTTATTATCCCCATTTTGAAGACGAGGAAACTAAAGCACAGTGAAGTTAAGTAATTTGCATAAATTCAGTGCATCTGTTGGACCTAAATAGCCTGACACTAGGAGGTCTGATTTTAGACTTTGTACATATAACCATTACACAGTTATTACTAATATAAAGTTTTCCCAAGTGGAAAAATCGTACTTAATTTTTTCCCACAGTTAAAATCGCTTTTTATTTCACAACCATTTACATATACAATGTTCTCTGGCTCAAGCAAATAGGTGTATTCAGGATAGGAACAAAACATTTTCAATTGCTTAATTAAAAATTAATGGAAAAATCAAATGTATTTTTTGCTTATGTGTTTGACTGGGTCAGAGAGTTTCACCGACAGCAAAATGTATGTGAAGCAAACTGTTGTTTAAAAAAAAAAATGCCTTCCAACCTGACTGGTGTGGCTCCGTGGGTTGAGTGTTGGCCCGCGAACCAAAAGATTGCCAGTTTGATTCCTGGTCAGGGCAGATGCCTGGGTTGCGGGTCAGGTCCCCAGGTGGGGGCGCGTGAGAGGTAACAGATCTATGTTTTTCTCACACATCGATGTTTCTCTCCCTCATTCTCTCTCCCTTACCTTCTCTCTAAAAAGTAAGTAAAGCCCTGGCTGGTGTGGCTCAGTGGATTGAGTGTGACCTGTAGACTGGAGGGTCACTGGTTTGATTCCCGGTCAGGGCACATCCTGGGTTGGGGGCTGAGTCCCTGGCTGGGGGCATGGGAGAGGTGACTACACAGCACGTTGCTCTCTGTCTCTTTCTCTCTTCCTTCCCCTCTCTCTAAAAAAAAAAACAAAAATGCCTTCCTTAATCAGCAATTAAGCAACTATAATGTAACATCCACATTACATTACATTCAGTCAATGCATATTATACATATGTATACCTTAAATTTACATATGTATGTATAAAATTTAGTTATTCTCTCTTGCTAATCTTTCTCCTATTTGATTATTACACCAACCAGAAGAACCTACAAGGCAGAGGAAATTTTGTTCCTGCCCCACAGTGCTTTGACACATAATATAGGCCCCAGTCTCTTCAAAGAGATATTGTAAAAATAAGCCACTTAGAAGGACTTCCTATTTCTTTATCTCCTCAAGGTCTTTTTACCCCTTCCTACTGTGGATGAAAAAGGGGCCACATACTAAATCTGACAAGCTCAGGGGAAGCCTGCATGGCAGGCCTTACAAACTCAGAGAACTACAGTAGCAACAAGGATGGTCTGATACTGAAATTTCCTAACAGAAGCGGGTCCTGGCAGGTAGTCAGTCCTAGGTCTGTGTCTTCACTGACAATGGTCAGTCTTTACATTAACTGAACCTGTCTATCGTCTTTTGCACCTAGGATAACATACCTTTAGAGTGTCAAAGTAATCCCCTTTTTTCAGACCCCTCAGTGTACTGTCTCCCACCAGAACTGGAGACCACAGAGCCCCTCATTGTTATCTTGTTCTACTTCATACCATTTATGTGTGGTAACTTTTTAAAAATATTTTTTACTTGTTAATTGGAGAGAGAGAAGAAGGGAGAGAAGAATCATCATCAATTGGTTATTCCACTTATTTATGCATTCATTTGTTGATTTTTTTTTAATGATTTTGTTTATTTTTTACAGAGAGGGGAAGGGAAGAAGAGAGAGAGGGAGAGAAACATTGATCATTTGCCCTGACCAGGAATTGAACTGGCGACCTTTCAGTTTGCAGGCCGGCACTCAGTCCACCAAACCACACCAGCCAGGGCTCACTGGTTTATTTTTGTGTATGACTGACCAGGGATCGAACCCGCAACCCTGGCATATGGGGATGACATTCTAACTATCTGAGCTACCAGGCCAGGGCTATGTGCTATAAATGTTAATTGTTAATTATCCTGTATTCACCATTGTAAAAGGGTGTCTATTAATTTTTTATCCAATCTTATCGATTTCCCAGCTTTGCTTTCTCCTGCCTCTCTGATCTATCACCAATGAATTTCATATAACCCCCTTATGTACTCCCCTCTGATTCTGATGCATAAAATAAGTGGTAAATGCCATTTTCAGGAGAATTTTCAAAATCTGTTAAGATTTTACTTCCTGGAAAATGTTGTCAGTTTGGTTCAAAGAAAGTCATAAAAATTTTTACAGGTTTGGACAATTCTTATGTCAACATTGCTAAGTGTTTTTCTCCATCTTTTCCTTTGTCTCTTTGCTCACCTTTTAATTATCATCCTAGTAATGATCTAAATCTGGTTTCTTATAGGTTAAGCCTTCTTAAACACACTTGCCATCTGTTCTCCTTCTGGCTTTGAAGCACAAGGTTTTATCCTGTGGTAATTTTTCATTATACTAATCTTTGTACAGGTAATAAAGTGCTTTTCAGTTGACAAGGCTTACATTTCATAATTAGTGCTTATTTTACTATTCTGGAAGAAATTGACCTTTTAAGCAAATATTTAAATGTTATAAAAATACTGTAAAAACTATCTGGTCCAGATTCTTTCAAATATGAAATTACATTTCATACAGTAATTGTCTTTCACACGACTCATCATTATACAATTTACCCAGGGACATTTTTATACATAATTTCGGAGACTCGTCTTAATGTTTGAGAAACATTTCCAATAGAATAACTCGCCTTTTGTTACTACCTATTCTGCAGCTCCACCCCAGAATACTGCCTTTTTGTCACCTCAGTGCATCCTCAGACGCCTAAAACCACAGAGCTTACTTTCTTGCTCACTATCTCATGTCCAAAGAACCCTAACTACCATTCCCTTTTGGTATAGCAAAAGGTCAAAGGGTGGTAAGCTTTGGGAAAGTACAGAAATGCAGAATTTGGGACAATATCACAAAGAAAGGTAAACCACATGGTAGCCTGCATTTCAATTGGCAGACTCAAGCAATTGAGAAGAGTCCATTTAAGTCCCTTTCCTTCTAATGAGTCCTGAAGAGCAAAAGAAAGCCTTATTAAGCTTCTGTGAGTAAAGGTTTTCAATAACTGAATCAGGTATCAGTTTTCAAATTTAAATTTTTTAAATAATGCAATGGTAGAAAGGTCTTATTCTTTAAAATTTTTATTGTATTTATTGGGGTGACATTGGTTAATAAAATCATATAGGTTTCAAGTGTACAATACTATAATACATCATCTGTATATTGTAGTGTGTGTTCAACACCCAAGGTCAAGACTCCTTCAGTCACAAGCTGGCCAAGAGGCAATCAAGCAGCATTGTTCCCTCTCAGACCCCTCCCCCACATACAGCGCCAAACGCAGTGACCTGGTTGCCCTGCCCTGGTGAATACCTAAGGCTCCGCCCCTCACAACATAATATGCACACCGAGACAAAAGAAATATGGCCCAAAGGAAAGAACAGATCAAAACTCTCAAAACAGAACTAAGCGATAAAGAGATAGCCAACCTAACAGATGCAGAGTTCAAAACACTGGTAACCTGGATGCTCACAGATGTAGTGGAGTACTGTCGCAAAATGGAGGAAAAAGTGAAGGCTATGCAAAGTGAAATATAAAGCAAAATATACAGGGAACCAACAGTGAAGGGAAGGAAACCAGGACTCAAATCAGCAACTTGGAGCAGAAAGAAGAACTAAATTTTCAACCAGAACAGAATGAAAAAACAAGAATTCAAAAAAATGAGGAGAGGCTTATGGATATCTGGGATGCCTTTAAACACTCCAACGTCTGACTCATAGGGGTACCAGAAGGAGAAGAGGAAGAGCAAGACATTGAAAACTTATTTGAAAAAATAATGAAGGGGAACTTCCCCAATCTGCCAAAGGAAATAGACTTTCAGGAAGTCCGGGAAGTTCAGAGAGTCCCAAAGAAGTTGGACCCTAGGAAGCACACACCAAGACACATCATAATTACATTACCCAAGATTAAAGATAAGGAGAGAATCTTAAAAGCAGCAAGAGAAAAGAAGGCAGTTACCTACAAAGGAGTTCCCACAAGACTATCAGCTGATTTCTCAAAAGAAACCTTACAGGCAAGAAGGGGCTAGAAAGAAGTATTCAAAGTCATGAAAGGCAAGGA